>JABASD010002851.1:0-23509 GCA_019776165.1 Pogonognathellus flavescens
AATTTGACAGTATTTTATGTAAGTACCTAAAAACATGAAGAATAACCCTAGATAATGTTAAAATTGACTGCAACTCATGTTGAGATTCTTTAGAGTGTAGACATTAGCTGTTTAAAATGAACATTCACCGATACTCTTTATTATTACGTATATTATATTATGATCAATTTTCTGGTAAACTGAAATTGATATCTTGTCTTGTCATGTCTTTATATAGACTATAGACTGTGTGTGTAGTTTGTAGTGTATAAGAGTATACGCATATGCTTCCTTGCTTCCACACGATCCCTATTATTAATCCCGAAATTCCTCGTGAACAGGAAACACATTTCGCTGATAAGGTAATTGATATTAGTTACGATGATAACTAAAGATAGATAGAAGATTAGATGTTTATTTTGTTCCTTTTTTGTGTATGAACTGTTTATATGGAACGAAACGTACCATATACCGTGCTGTATGAATCTACGATAATAATGTTAGTGGTACTAGTAATGCATTGCCCTAGGTGTATATACAATTGGAAAAATACACCGTTAGTTGTACTTGTACACTTGGAATGTTTTTATTGCTGTCGCACACGTGTACGTGTTTGTACGTATTAAGCGAACTTGATCTCAGAAAATACCCAGTAACAGTTTGCATTACATAATAATACTGACATGATCCTAGTTAATTCTACATTATAGACTGCAACAGATGTTTGTTAACAACAGTATGATGGTTTATTAAATAAGAAGTAAAGAAAGACAGAGACTGTATGTTAATGGTAACTACGGATGTGAGTTGTCAATGTTGCGAGCCTGAGTGCGTTGTTTAGACATAATGATAATGAAAGAATTGCTGTTTGTTGTTTTCAGAGAGCAAGTCAAACAGAGATGATACTTCAATTAGCCCCCTCCGTGGAGCATCAAGCAAGTGCCATGTTGTCGATTTTAGTGCGCTATAATTGGCATCAATTTGCCATCGTGACAAGCCAGATAGCTGGACATGATGATTTTGTCCAGGCCGTCCGTGACAGAGTTATCGAAAAAGAGACCAACTTCAAGTTCATCATTTTAGACACTGTGATGGTGTTTTCGGAGAAAGACTTGACGTCTCTGGTGGGCTCGGAAGCCCGAATCCTGTTACTGTACTGTACTCGAGAGGAAGCCAAAACGATTCTCGCCTCAGCTTCCAAATTAGGTCTTACTGGGGCCAATTATGTCTGGGTTGTGACTCAAAGTGTGATTGGCGACAGTCTTGATGCTCCTGCTGAATTCCCCGTTGGAATGCTTGGTGAGTTGAGAGATACATTTTCAGCTTCACTTTCATTCCTCTCCTTCCAGTAACAAATACTGCTACATCCACTCTCCTTCTCTGACAACAGACCAACGTGTTTTCCCATTATTATCTACTCATTTCATTCTCCTCCTAAATAAATTTCCTCTCCTCTGTGTCTACGCTTCCTTTCGGTGACAGAGGTCTACGACGCGTTACTGTCTTTAATGTAGAACCAGGTGCTGTGTGACTGTGTGTAGTCTTCTTTGGCCCTTACTGCACCGGCATTTCTATATACTGAAACATAACCATTATCCTCCGCTTTCTCTCTTGTTTCCGTTGTGGACACTATTACTTTCTAGACAGTTCTTTTATTAGCATGCCATTCTTCTGCTTTCTCATTACTTTCTACATTGTCTTTAGCTTTTGCAACTATGATCTTGTACATTATCATTATGGATGCCTTTTATATACTAGACAAATCGCTTTACTTTCTTTCCCCACTTTACTAATTCCACGTACAATTTCTTTATAACATAGATTTTATGCAGCTTCCATTGTTAGAGTCAAGGCAGTCAAGTCAAATCTATAATTCATGTTCTTCCAGTTGTGCAAACTGACATTTAATCTTTTATTTTTCTACTTACGATGTTACAATCCTAATTGTAAGTATAATATAATGAAAACGCAATATGTATACGCATCAAATATCTGTATTGTATACACTGCAATAATTTGTGGAGAAAAATTTAATGAAAAGTAAATATGAACAGAGGTTAACACTGTGAAATCAGTTATTTGTAGTAATTGCGTTTTTAGGTAGACGTAGCAAGTTTATATTTATGTTGCATGCCCTGTATGTTTAGGTGTGCCAGAATTGCTTTTAGTACAGATATTACTCCCATAATACGAGACAGTTTTATCAGATTATTGTTGTTTTCATAAGAAAGCTACAGGATTGACTTCCAGAACGTTCATACGTATAAACAAAGCAATCTACAGTATTGCTGAGTGAGTTTGTTTTTCACATTCTCTCAACACTGTGATTCCATCTCTTTGGATGGTAAACACAACACAAGAGTATTAATACTATACGACAAGATTTGTCGAAATCCGCTAAACAAATTGCGCCGACTTGTGTAAACACTTGGAATGCACTCATAGTTGATTCGACTGGATGTGTTTAATGTAGCATTCCAGACTACAATGGAATACCACAATAGAATAGCGAACTATAGTATTTCCTGTAAGATTCCTTCTTAGATAAGCACGGTTATACAGAGCTAGCAACATTTACTAATACTAGAAAGGGACGAAGTACTCGAATTAGATGTGCAGATATTCTATTGTACTGTATGTATCATCTAATGCCTTTGATACGTATGTGTATTGCTATTCTAAGCTACTACGTAAGCAAAGTCACCATCAGTTACGTCTGCATGTCAACACAACAGACATTTTGCCTTTTGCATGGCACATACGCGTGTTTGCCTGAGAGAGAGAGAGAGAGGTGTTCGGCACCTTTTATCCGCAGCAGCATCCACCCTCAAACTTAAATACAACTCGACACTGTTCAATTCAGTTCATTTGATACGTCCGCTAGTGTAGCATTGGCAAAAAGACTCGGATCCGGATAGGAAAAGTAAAAACATATATATCGTATATGTATATAGGAATATATTTAGTTACGCACTATGCACCAGTCGATCTGTGATATATCTTTGCACGGGATTTTATCACTATTGCTGTTGCACAGCGTCTATCCTGCATGCTTTTGCACATGAGACTCTCAACTCGAGTATCAAAGTTATTATTCGTTATTCCGTTCGGTCCGCTCATGAAATCTAAATTGGTCGATTTAATGAGCAACATATATAGCTACCGTAGCTGTGTATAACAACGGGAAATGATTCCGCGATGAAATAATTGCCTTGAGTTAGCGGAGATGAATTGTGAAGGTTGTTGGATATACACAAAGCTGTGTGTAGGTATTTTAGGTATGTAGCTTAGTTTAGTTTGTGTGCACATGAATGGTATTGAAATAGGATCGTGGTGGTGGTAGTTCTCAACTTTAGTTCATTGGGTGTGGTGTGGTTTGCACAGTATGGAATTAGTTAATTAAATGCACTGAGCCGATTAATTAAGCTCATTTAACTGTCCAAAAATACATTCCCTAGACTGGGCGAATTTAAAAATGCAAAACATTTAAAATCTTATCTATATGATGCATTTCCACCGTAACGACCTGTGCTTGTCGGCAGTCTGCATTAATTTTTCCCTCTGAAGAAGCAGTAATGACTTTTTATAGTCACATTTAATTTTTTATTGTCTTTGTATAGTTCGTTCTGTTGCGTATAATATATAATAATTTGTTCTGAGTAGGCAAACGTAATGGTGGAATATTTGAGCATTCGACGCAGAAAAGAATTACTAGAAAGGAGCAATTAGTGGGGAAAGTGGAGAATGAATGAGGAACCGCTATTTTTGCACGCGGAAGATAGAGAGAAAGTTTGAGCATTACAATTTGCAGTGAAGTAAGAAAGAAGAAAGGGTTTAAAATGGTATTAGGTGGAGATACGAAGAACACTCACAGTTTCCCTACAAAAAGAGACAGGAATATGACAACTGGCGAACTGGTCTCTTGATACGGGACATTGTGCTACGAATGAGTCTCTCAGGTTAAGCCCTAGTGACGAATAAGGATAAGCCAGAAAAGCTCCGGAGATCATATCATATCATTCGTTATCTCTCTCTGAGGATTGCAAACTTTATCTGCTCTCGCCTACTTTATTCTCCGTGCACCTAAATAGCCTGCAAGTTAAGAGCCGAGTCTTCCCGTTTACAATAGAAAAGGCCTAGTTGATTGTGCATTGTGTGTGCATGACTGTCTCTGCCTGTCGGTGTAGCTATTTCTTAAAGCGTCTCAAACTCAGTCGTAGATCGTAATAACGAAAACATTCAAGAAGGTTATTCACATTGTATGTGTACTAGCACTATTGTGTGCAGAAGGTAGGCAAAAATTCATTCAACTCAAAACGGTTCGTTCGGTGTAGTATGTACTTTCTCGATTACTCACATCACACTACACATAACGTGTGTGCAATGCAATGCTCCTAAGAGATACAAACTCGACAACTCTTTGTGCATATGCTTTGGCTGGGTAGATTGTTGTATTGTAGAAGTAAAGACTAAATTCACTTTTGTGTGTCATCTCATTTCCTTTCTCAGCTTTCTTCTGTAATCGTGCACTTCGTTTCTGTCCTTTGGCAGAAGAACTTTGGCGAATGCTATCTGTACAATTATTTCTTGTCTTTGTTTCCCTGTCTGAGTTTCAATTTACTTTAATGCTTGCGTCCGTTAGTCATAGACCTCGTTTTGTACGATATTTTATAGTTGCCCTAGTCGTATTTTCTTTTTATTCCTTGTGTACAATAAGATACGTAATAATACATTTTCAGAATAGGGAGCATTCTGTGTACGTTCAGTGGATGCATTAATGTTTGATGTTTCCAAGTTTATCTTTGTCATATTTTTATCAACTTGAACATAAAACAGAGAATTGCGCTTCCCAAATAACCGTATTTATTATTTATGTAGTAACAGCGGGTAGGTAGAGAGGTAGTATGAATGTTGGATGAAAAATGGTTCTGTATGTATTTTATACTTCCTGTTTTGATTGTTTTACAGGTGTCCACTTCAATACCAGTTACGAGAGTCTGAAATCTGAAATCTCGACTGTTCTTCGAGTGTTTGCCTACGGAGTCGAATCTTTTGTTTCCGACACTCGAAATGGTGCTTTCAATTTATCTACGTCTTTGTCCTGTGAGGGTTTGGGAGACACAGCCAAGTGGACTGTAGGGGATAGATTCTTTCGGTATTTAAAGAACGTTACAGTGGACCATGAAAATAAACCAAAAATTGAATTTAACCAAGAAGGCACTTTGAAATTCGTGGAGCTCCAGATAATGAATTTACGTCCGGGCATTTCTGATCGACAGTTAGTTTGGGAACAAGTCAGTTGATTGTTTTGTTTCAATATCATCCCTTTTGTACTTACTAGATCTGCTTTCCATATTATCCCTTTCCTTAGCATACTATATACCAATATACCGCATTAATAAAAAACTTGATAAATTAGACATGTAATTTTCTTTTATCTGGTTTGGCCTGGAAAAAATGAGCTTAAAGCTGTGTGTGATTGTATAAGCTGATTCCTTTATAGACCTTCTGTGCCACATTTTATTGTTGTAGGATTACTATAGAAAACGCTTGCATGATGTAACTTTACGATAAATCCCAAGTCTTATCTATTATTGGGGTTCATCATTATCAATCGTCGTCTTTTTTGGAAAATCGGCCAATTTCATCTCATTTTCTCGTTATAGCTTTCTAAGCTGAACCCGCCTGCTTCTGATCTCAGTACTATCTCATCAAGAAAGAGCTTAGTTCAGTCAGAATCAGACAGAGTCGGACTGACTGACTGAGAGAGGTGAACTTATTGAGTTACTAGTATCCATCCATCTACTATCAGTTCTGCAACATCACTACTCTATGTATGTATCTTCTTTTCTTCTATAATAGTAAAAAATGTACATATAGGAAGAATGAGAAGGTTGGGTCGCGAGAAAGTATTTTCGTTGAGTAAGTAGGGAATTGAATCCTTTTCATTGCAAGTATACTTTTGATTGATTGATTCTCCTTTGTTCTTGAACTGTCTTTCCTTTCTCAGTGTACAGGACTTCTTTTGCGAACTGAACTTAGTTTTGAAGAATAGCGTAGTAGGTTTGAGAGTAGTAGAGCTTTGTGTTCTTGTTGTCTGAATTGGTCCTGGTGCTAGATGCACTTGTTATATCTCTATGTATAATGTGATTGAACAATGTCTTTTATAAGCATTTCAGCTTGTCATACCACTTAGAGATTATATCCTAGTTTTTTCAAATGCCGCTTTGTTGGTAAGTTGTAAGTAGTTCGTTCCGAAACGACTTAGTTAGACTATAGGTACATAATGTTAGACTGGAAGTATGTCTATGTTGCATAGAATGGATCGGAACTAAAGAACTAAAGAAGTAGAAAAAAGTTGAGTTAGGCAAGAGTACAGCCTATTATGAACAGTAGACACTAAGTATTGTACATTTTTTGCGATAGCTTGTCACGCTTTCCAAGTTGTTCAAGCGTAAGAAAAAAGGAACTTACTCCAACAAGATAGTAATCAAGAATATAACTCAAATCAACTGCTACTAATAGTAAGCCCGTGTCTCGTCTACACTTAAACTGTATAAACTTGAGCCATCAACTAATGTCGTCTCGCCTTTTATCTGACGATTTCATCTTCATTTACGCCTTTCCGACTAATGAAACTTGCTACGGATTCCACTTTGTGACTTGTGATTTTACTTATGTAATTTATAAGGGTTATGTCCACTTTAAGGATTATTATGTCACTTTCAATAAGCTGCAAAGAAGAATGAATGCTACAAGACACTACAACCAGGGTTGTGCATTGTAGCACTTTCACATTTCTTAAGAATGGATTCAGGGCGACTACTATAACTCAATCAGGGATGTCATATTTCATTTTTTCCTATCGAGAGGATGCAAATTTCCCAGGCTATTTACCTTCAAGCTAGTAAGTGAAATATTGCATGGTTGAAGGCTTTGCATCAAAGTACACAACTGTAAAGTACATAGTAGGTGGGTACCTAACAACATATCATGTACCTCTCTAGTCTCTCCATAAGCGGAGTGTATAGAACCCGTGCGTAGGTTGAGCGAAGTGAGCTGGCATACCGAAAAGTTGTTTGAACAGAAAAATAAATATTGTCCTTAAAAGTTTACTAGTGTCTCATGTATCGCATTGCGTGGCAAATGCTCTTCTCTTACTTCGGCATCTGCCACATCTGTTTTTGTAGACTACCGTTTTCTAATATGACACACAGAATGTACTGCAGAAGAAAGTATACAACTTTCACTGCTGATGTACAAATTACTTTAGGTTTGGACTACTAGCAACATCTTGAGTGTACTAAATTGCTTTCCCTCTACAGAGAAGCAAACACAATTACCTACCTATATAAATAATGTAACTAGGTACGCAAAAATTCCAAAAAAAATGTTGTAGCAGTCGGAGAAACATTTTTTATTGTTAGGAGATCCGATTCAATTTCCCCAAATAATATTATGGTCTCATAACTTGCTGTAGGTGATTGTTTATTAATAAAACTTCTAATATATTGTGCTCAAAGTATTTTCACAATGATTATAATCTAAACCTTACTACACTACCAGCTAAGCGATATGAATTATTTTCAATTTTGATCTCATGGATTTCCATAAACAATTTATTAAGAAATGACATAACGTGTACTTAAGAAAAGATTCGTGTTTTTCGAAGTAGTTCATAGGAATGGAGGTAATCATTTTTTATTTCAGAGTAGACACAGAGGAAACTGTTATTGCTACCAGATAAGGTTAAGAAAAGATGCAGATTTAAACTGGAAAAACTTTCTAGTTGTTTGATTCTGTACTTTCACAATTAGTTAAATAGTTTTACACTTGAATGTATAGTATGTGCCGTAAGTAGGGACATTATTTTTCTCCAAGGTTATAAACCTTATACAAAATACTATGCACTAAGCACACACATATGAAAGTCACTCTGGTGTTTACTTACACGCTTGCGAACATGCATGAGAATATGGTCTGCAAGTTCTTATTCAAGGTACCAGACAAAATGTGCAAGAGACTAAAAAATCCATTTACTTACCTGCATAATTGGATCATGAGACACTGGAGAAGGAGCACTCTTGTTCTTATTCTTCTCTTTCAGTCGCATTCAGCTTCCGAGGTCTTCTTGTTATTTCATGTCTGAAGAGATGCAACTGCCGTATTCCGTATTGTTGGTATTTGAAGCAAGAAATAGTAGTTAATTTAAATGTGTATCCTTAGTAGTAGTTCAAACATCATCCTCTAACTTTACCGTGTTAACGTTCAAGTGAATATTTAAGCTGCTTTAGACTGCACAAGTGTCTGCAATTCAAAGTATGCAAATGGAATTCACGTTATAATTAACAATAAGTAACAATTCTCGCTTGGAGCAAGAACTAAGATAACAAGAAGGAGCGTACTGTATATACTTATATATTTCGTTACAATCAAATGTAGATTTCTTACAAGAAAGTATGTCACTCCCATCCTTTTAGTTTCTCAGAGTTTAGCAAATGGGTGGATTTATGTTTTCTGATGTGAGCTTAGCGTTATTTAGTTGATGTTTGTCATTCCTTCTCTGTGTAACGAATATACAGCGGGAAACAAGAAGGAGGACCTAATGTAAAGACGTACATTTACAGACAATCTGTGAGAAAGGAGGGCACTTTGTACAAACAATCCGTTTTTGTTCAAGTGAAATTTCATAAGCTTTAGCCATTCAGCTCCACTTGTACTAAGAGCATAAGTCACTCAAAATAGCCACAATGAAAGAGACGAGGGCGTAAGTTTTATTGGCTTTCACCCAACTTTCAATCCGTGATTTTTCATGTCCACTTCATCGCTGGATTGTAATGAATGGTATAGCGGCAAGTTCATGAAATGTGACGACGAGTGTTGGTTGAATGTAAAAACCAACTACGCAGACATAATGGTTCATATAAAGGTATTTTGTCCTGTCCTAGTCCTAGAGTGACGCACAACGTCTATGTTACTAATATTATGATGACTATGACCATTTCCCAGTAAAAGTAGTCCAGGATAGAGTATGGAGAGAGATACTAAAAAATATATTTCTATACTTAAATGACTGCGGATGAAATTGAATATTTTGAGTTATGTATTGGTCCATGAAATCGAAATAGTAAAACTCAGCATTTCTAGCTATGTGTGCAAATGCTGGGCATTACTCATGCAAATACGAACATTATTACCACGTAAACAGAGTAGTTGGCTCACTATTGCAATTGACAGCATGTACTTTAGGAGTATGACAGGATGAGTTTGGAGAAGTGAAGAGGTAACGTACATTTGCCCTGTGCATGTATAAAGTATACTTTTGTTATTTAATGCAAGTTACTGCGGTATCCCTGTGGCATGCTACCAAAATATTTTGCATGCAGTTGCTGAATTTTAAAATACACGTGTTTTAGTATAGTAGCATCGATCTGTTTTTACTAACGTAAATCCGGTGTGACCCATCAGATAGGCCTTTGGCAGTCGTGGAAGCCACCGCCGATGCAGTTGGATATAAAGGATATAATCTGGCCTGGCTACAGTCATAAACCACCGGACGGAGTGCCAGAGAAGTTCCACTTGAAAATCACTTTCCTGGATGAGGCTCCTTACATAAAAATGGCCGACCCCGACCCAGTCACCGGCAAATGCTCTCCTGACCGCGGTGTACTTTGTCGTATCGCTCCGGATGCTGAAATCGTTGGGTGAGTGGCAACTACAGTCACAAGCAACTATATAAATAAGATTATAATTTTGATGAATCCTTAGTAAGGGAATGAATCCATCCATCGTTCCTTTAGAGTCATTCACAGTCAGTAGTCAGCAGTTAATAATATTTACATCATATTTACAAATGTACTCTACTTTATCCACATCAACGAGCTAACGAAGAGTAAGATACGTCTATACAGTTATGTGTGTCAGGTTTCTGAATGAATTTTGACTTTGAGAATTTGTCAAGTTGTAGAATTCCCCAGCTTACTAGAAATTGGATCATCTTCGAGCTTCCTCCATTAGGAAATTCAAATGACTTTCCTTTTAAAGTGAAATCTCATTAAATTCTACGACTTTGTTTGAATTGAGAAGCCTAACCTCTTATCTTTTCCTGGAAACTTCCTCTTTTGTTTTGTTGACTGTGAGAAATTGATTTCCACCAAGAAGTGAAGTGAAGACAGACTGTTTGGTACCCTCTTACGTTTCACAGACAAAACCATCTGCGTCTTAAAGACTAAACTTTTACTAAAACTAATCTTAAGCCTCTCTTTCTATTTTTAGATTTTGTCATTCCTCAGCTGTGCCACTCGAATCTACAAGTTTATCCTGAGTAACAGTAACAAGAACTTGAACAACTGGACTATATCTAACCTAATATACCTGCAGTCCAAGAATTTTTCCTCTTTTTAGAATTGAGCACACATTGAATATGTATATCATGGTACCTTATGAATGTGCAGGTATTTTTAAAAGAAAAAACAAAGAATCATGGATGGTAAACATCCAAAGGGTAGAACAAGCAAATTTTTTGTGAGACTCCATAATGCAATGTAAATACATACTTAGGTATCCTATACTTGCGTTTCATATGGAACATTTGAACATTACAATGCAAAATAAAGAGACATTGGCGGTTTGCCAGAAACCGAAGAAAAAGTATGCGGCACTACTTTAGCAGTGTGAAAGTACGTTGGAGAAAGTTTGTACAAATATTACAACTTTTACCCAGCCTTGAAAGTTACATATGTAGTAGGCGCACTCTTATTGTTACCACGTGTGGAACCGTAAGACGCGTAACGAGATTGTTAACCTGAAACGTACAGATAGTTAAATCAAGGATGTACATTTCCAAGTTCACAATTTCTTATCCCAATAGCAATAACCGTACGTGGCAGTCATTGCAAGGCAATAACTTGCTTTCTTAAGCTTAACGTACAAACTCCTTAATTCAATGCGAGTGTAAAACAAGACTATCTGTATTCATGTCCCTGTTAGGTTACTTCTCTTCTCAACTCCCGTAGATCCCTACTGTGTGTGAATGCAAATGAGAATTTTTTCTTCCACTAATGAGACGCTACCTAATCAACCGTGAAATTTTTTAAAGTATTTGTATTTGCAGTAGCCATTGTACTTAAAAAAGAAATTTTCGAGTTTCTTCAAGGTAGTAAGGGATAAAGTAATTAAGTTAACTCTAATGAATACTCGTCAGTAATTAGTTTGATCGTTTGTGAGATTATTTAACGAAGTATAAAAGTCATTTATGGACTGTGTGGTATGCAGCATCAATATTTTATCCCGTTAGACAACTACTTACCTATTACTCAGTGCTAACTTGAATTTCATTTGTTTTAAGCTTTCCCTTTTGCCCTTAGTTGAAGATTCAAACTTTAATAAATAGCTAGGAGAGAAATTTCGAATGAATTTACTTAGGCATAGTTTGAGTTGAGTAAATTGTTAAAGCTGAGGATTAACCTTCTTCTCTTACTATTCTATTGTCCTAATATGGATATTTATATGTTTGAATGTATGTGTGTGTGTGTTCAGATTAGAAATGCCTGTATTAACTTCTTTCTCTTCTGACCTCATTTCTCTTTAATGAGGTATACCTCATTCACATAAAATAGATATGTTATATATGTGTATGTATTACTTCCTGTAGTTATTGGACCAATAATACAACAATGAACATATTATCTCTTCTAGATCCGAACGGCAACAACAGAACTTGTCCTTTTCCTATTTATTATTTCATTCATTTCTATAGCTGTTCGAATAGCTTTCTCCTCTCTAAGTCAACCACATTTGTATTTTCAAAGCGTAGTCTGTGTTTACAGCAATAGTCACTTGAGTAGAGGTAATGTCCCTACATGGGCATAGCTGTTTGTATGTAGAATATCCGCTTATAATGGGTGTGCTATATTCAAAAAGAGATTCGAATGTCTCCATTACACTAAAACATTATGGTATCACAATGGGCTGCGTATGATATCGCTATAGAATACTAACTATATAGGGAAGTGCTGTTTTCCCCGACTACGTGTTCCCCTGAATGCCGTTATAGTCAATTTATCTATATTTAAATAGACTTCTATGGAGCATCTCTTAAAGTAAATTGCTTTGGCGGAGGAGGTAAGATGTATTCCCTATTTGTAAGAGACATAATGCATTGCTATTTAATGTATGAGAAGTAGGTAAAGTAACTGTGAGGTTTTGGCACAATTCTAAGGCAAAGTGTGTTTTAGTATGTCACTCAAAATCTAGGCTACGTGTGTGCCCAAGTCTTCTGAGTACATTTTAGTGGTAAATAGTGTATAGTGGAATTGGTAGCGTGGGGTAGTAGCAGTAGGGCCCACACGTTCCATTGCATTGCTATCACAAAATTTCTTTGTGCATTGGTGAGATCTCTAAAGAGTCTTGTCTGATGTGCACTGTACTACACTTATGATAGCATTATAAGTTTATAGAATGTACTGCTACCTCTTCTTCTACTACAAATACAACTATAGTATAGAAAAGACCTGTAAAGTGAATTGATGTACATAAAGTAAAGTGACTTAAAGAAAAGTAAAGAGAAAGCTCTTCGTTTGTTCTGGCTTTACTTTGGCCTGGTGTCGTACTTACTACTCACAAGCAACGAAACGGAAGCTCACACGAATCAAGATGGTTTAAGATACAAATAAACTGACAAGAGCTACCATAGCACTCTATGCCACCCAACTTGTAAATTCCATTGAATTTCTATGAAACGGCTATAGCGTGGTCGTTTGTGGGTGGTATTTGAGTGTTTGGTTATCGTAATGTGTGGTGGCTTCTTTTATGGCTTATACAACCACGAGTGCTTGCACTACTGCCACACACTACGATGAGTATGTCCTATGTACAGTGTACAGTAGAAATACCTTGGACTTGGAAAGTTTTCTTTCTTAACTTATTGACTTAGATTTTGTTTGCGTATTTATGACTGTGGTTTATTGAAACACAAATCCTCATCCCTTTGATATAATACATCTTGTTGTAATAGAGTCGTAGAAGTCACCTTTATTTCTCGAATCTCAACAACATCGGACTGTTTGTAAGTTGTTTGAATGAGACAGCACATGTTTGTTTATTGTTGCAGGCTAAATCATTCGGAAGTGATTCGGAACTCATCGTACTATCAATGTTGTTCCGGTTTCTGCATCGATCTCCTGGTCAAGTTTGCTGAGAACATTGGATTCACCCATGAGTTGGTTCGTGTGCCAGACTCCAAATGGGGAACCATTCACAATGGCAAGTGGAATGGTCTTATTGCTGAGCTGATGAATCGAAAGGCTGATGTAGCTTTGGCCTCTCTCATGATCAACTCAGAGCGTGAGGGTGTCGTAGACTTTTCCGTCCCTTTCATGGACTCTGGTGTTGCTATTCTTTCCATGAAGAGAACCGGTATTATCTCACCAACCGCTTTCCTTGGTAAGTACAGCCACAAACATTTTCTTTCTCGCCGATCCCTCGCCGTTCAACCTGTAATTTACAATTGCCGAGACACAACTATACCCATAGGTACTTCTTGTTACAACGGAAATGAAACTATAACCTGCAGCCACCTTTGAAGTCTTCTTTGACCTTTAGCTTTGCTAGAAACTCATGTTGGGGTTTTGTGTCTTGACTACTTTCCCACATGCACCATGAATGATTCCATGCATGTATGGTTTCGTTTTGGCACACACTGAGAGTTGTATAATTTAATGACTTTCTTTCTACTCTTTTTCCCTAGTTCTACTATTAGGTAGTCTTGTCTGTAGAATTATTCATGGGCTATTATAGATATAGTACCTATATGTAGATAGGAAAAGCGATGGTAGTGAAACTGACAGTTGTAATCTACTAATGTGTGTGCATTCAAAATTTATTAAGTTAAAATTACATTGCAGTTACAAGTAATCTAATTTGCGAAGCCTTGTCTATGTAAACCACTTTGTAAAAAGCGAAATTTAAATTGGATCTTTAATCCTTTATAGAGAGAGTTATTATTTTGTAATGGTGTGGGGATTTAGGGTTCTGTTACTGTACCTACTACATCTGTATTAGACTGCAGAGGCACACTTTAATACAATTTCGTTTAATTACGTAGGATGTAGTAGAAGTAAATGAAATTGCAGAGTACAATTTGGCTAATCAATATATAGTCTATGATTATAACCGCAGCAGCATCAACATAACAATCTCTTCATTCATATGTAATGGAAAATAAAACACAGAATCTGAAAATGTGAATCAGGGTATCTATATACAAGCTACATATGTTACAATCACTGCAGCAGTCATTTCTACACTTAAATAGATTGTGGCAGTAGTAGTCCCACGAACGAAGTAAATAAATGCATAAGATTTGTAACACGAATGTGCATATTATGATTCGTCCGACAAGTGATAAATCTGTGTTCCAGTTTTCTTGACTGCACACACATATTATATATGAAGCATGAAGCAAGGATATAGAATAAATATTTTATTTGCAGGTAATGCTGCATATATTTTATAATATTTACATATGTACACGAACAAGAACTACATTTTAAAGGTATGTTGAATTGAAGAACAATATTTACTACAACACTACCACACAACAAGATAGTAACCTCGAGGAGATATAGAATTTGTTGGAGTGTAAGTATAATATTATATTGGTTTAGTAAACGAAATTTTGTAAAGGGATTCTGGGATTCCTTTTTGGAAAGATAGATTGCAAGATAAACATGTTATGTTATGTTATGTTGATACGATCTATTTATTCATGTGTATACAGAGCCATTCGACACAGCCTTGTGGATGCTCGTAGGTCTGGTGGGAATTCAAGTATACTCGCTTGCAATCTTCGCTTTCGAATGGCTCAGTCCACTTGGATTCGACATGAAGGTATCTCTCTTTTACGTACTCCAATGCTTCCCTCATATTTTCCTCAGCTCCTGTATTCAAATCACCTTGTAGTAGTTCTACCTTCAAGCAATGCTGTCAGTACTTCAACAAATTCTTTTCACGAAATAATTTTTCGCAAATTTGATTTCCGAAAGTAACATAACGTCCTCGTAAATTGGAATTTCATTTATTTTTTGCCCCGCTGAATTCGCTTTGCTTGACTTGATTATTGAAATAGATTTTCCCTCAAGACTTCCCGTACTATACATAATTACCCACATTTCAGTTCAACCTGTATGATGGAATATACCTTAGCTTAGGTGAAAGTTTTCCACGCAAAATGAGTAAGGATGGGGAAAGGCAGCAAAGTAAAATATTGACAAATAAAAACTTTTATTACAGTAGAATAGGTTGTATAATTTTATGAGAATTTATTTTAATATTTTATACTTTCAAACATTTTCTCTGGAGAACATAATGATTGTGTAGAAAGTAACATTTCTGTGGAAAATGTCAAATCCTTTCCCTTTCCTGCAAAAATTGATTATATGTGTACAGCGCATTGTTTACAGATATATGACATTTTGTGAACAAGAAAGTTTAGCTTGGAGCAAGAAATTATATTAAAACGTTTAAGATGGGTTTTCATTCTGCATTGGGTGAAAAGTTGAGTATAGTTACTTGGATGTTTCACGAGGCTTACTGTATAACCTTGAACATTTCCTCCGTGTATGATATTACACCGTTTGTACTAAAGGGCAGGAAATTGGCATTAATGAGCCAGGGTTAAGTATCCAATTTAAAGAACAGAGAGATAGTTGCCTTAATCGTTTCCTATCAGAAGTATAATGGCTATTTTTGCTCAAGCAATTCTTTCTGCAGGGAAATAATGTGTTTGCACTAATCTCTATAATATTCTTACAGTGTCTGCAAATGTATATTTTATGCATGTGTGTATGTGCATAGGGAAACTCAGGGTATTTCATGCTTTGTATGCATATAATATAACTATAGCAGTAAATGTAGAGCTGCTATCTGGATTTTTGCTTATATTTTTTCCATTTTATGTATATGCAGTACCCTAAGTATGTATACATTATTGCTGCTGTCAGATTTAAGCTGAAGTGCACTGCACTGTATCCGCTACTAATACAACCGGACGGCTGCAATTCTTTATCAATGCTTGCACAAGTTAGTAGAGTTGTAAATCACGGTGAGTTGCTGTCCGACGACGCATTTCAAATGCCATTTACCACGTATCTGTAGCTTAAGCCATGCCTCACAGGAGAAAGCAAGTAATGGAAGTATTATGTTTCTTTTTAAATGTCTTCAACGAGGTCATCCTGCTTGTTATCTTTACAAATTAGCCTGATGAAAAGCAATGTGCTCTTTTCATTCTCTCCTTCTATTTACTATTCACCTACCACATCACTTCTGCCATTCCCCAAGTGCATTTGCATTTGACTGCTTCATCGTTGAAGACTTTGAGTGAAAGCACTAACGAAATTGTTCTGGCATTGCACACAAGGGTAATAGAATATACGCGATAAAACATATTCAAGTGCACAATTGATTGCCTATTTCCATTGTACTTAACATGATACAAAGTTTTATGATTTTGTTCAGGCATTACACTTAATACTTATATGATGCTGCCTATAGCTGTGGTTAAATACACAATCTCTATTTAATGTTTGCACTAACTACAGACATTTCAGTCATTATCATAACATTTTACTGCCATTAATTTCCTACTACATAACTATTTTTTGTTTATTTGCCTTCTCTCCCTTCAGCTACTACGTTCTGTTTTGCATTTGCTGTCTTTGCGGTTTATTTATAATCTAGTAGTGTGGGACTATTTATAGTTAAATGTGAACATTAAGCAGTATCTCCACTCACTTGTTCTTGTATACTTCCCGTTTTATTTCCGCTTGTGGGGGTCTTCTTTAAACAACGGAATTTCGAACAATATAAATAATACTTCTATTACGTAGTTTGGGGAGGTTTATTATGGCAATTTGTTTTTCATATTCTGAAAATTCAGCATCTATGTATTTCTTTATTAATATCATTGAAACGTAAATAAAAAATAATTCCAAAGTTTGGTGTTTTGACGGATCCAATCACTATAATGTAGAGTAGAGGTAGAATCCTTAGAATAGAATGATGGTGTAGCATGCAAAAAGCGATTTTCAGTGTTCAGATAAATGTCAAAGATTAAATGTCGAAAATGTCGATAAGCTTTTTAATTGACAATTACGTCCAAATCTTTTTACTTTTTAAAAATGATTTAAATAGTAAGTAATGCATTTGTTCACATATTATTTGGGTCTAATAGCATAGGTACGCGAATAAAAGGTGCCATTTCAACACAATGCTTATTATTTTTAGTACATTTTATTTTTTCATTTCGTAGCTATTTTGCCATTTTTAGTACATAAATAAATATCAGCATATTTTGCACTTTTAAATACTTATCTAATGCTTAAATATCTGATCTAAAATAATTAACTTAAACACAGAAATACGTCTCTACCGCAAACCATGCGAATTAATGGAACTGATTTACACGCGAAGGAGTTAATGAGTAACTTGCGGTTTAATGGGTGTAAAGTTTTCAACCACATACAATGTGTATGGTTTAATTCTGATGTAATTTCTAGGGTGAAGCTAAACCGGGTGCACGTTTCTCCTTGTTTCGCTCTTGTTGGTTGGTGTGGGCAAGATTGTTTCAGGCGTCTGTGCATATCGATTCTCCAAGAGGATTTACTGCCAAGTAAGTTAAAAACAATCAAATAAAACAAATACTTGACATGGGGAATTGATTAGGTACTTACGTCAATACGTCTTAACTTTATGATAATAATATCATTGTTTTTTTTCCTATTTATGTGAACGTTTTAAGCTAATTAAGTTATGCCCTCACGCCTAACACACGTGTACATGTCTGAGTAATACATATAAACAAATGTGATTATAACGATTTTCGAAGATGTTGGAACTGGTTTGGCTTAGCCGTAAATCTAATAAGTTGAGACAGCGTTTGTTTCCTTACAAGCACTGACAGTCTCTTATCTAGTACAATCTGGTACATATATGTAGTAAAATAGGCATAGTGTGTAGTAATATTAGTACACGCATGATTATGATGATGATAAAGAAATAGGTAGAGGTACTCTATATATAAATAGCATTGAAATCTTCTTTGGTTTTGTGTTACATCAATTATAGTTTATTAGTTTCGGGCGTAGTACAGTACACGTTAGATAAAGCTGAATATATAGTGAGCTATTACAGTGTAAAATGATCAAGTGTCGAACGGCTCTTGTTTGGAAATGAAAATCTTTTGGTACGAGAAGCAAATGAGAAAGTAGACTAGGTATCTGTGCTGTACCTTTCAAAGTCAGGGAAAGGGTAAGACAGGCGGAAACGTGATAGTTTTAACAAAAGAACAAATATCCAAGAAAACTAGCGTCTCTTTGTCGTGCTGAGAAGCTGTCAGTTTGATTATACACCAAGAATGAATTCAGGAGTGAAACTATGGGACAGATGAACGCAAAACTTAGAAATATATATGTCGTACGAACGCAGACACACAACCTCATTGTTATGTTGTACAAATATTTATACACATAGAGTTGGAAAATATTCCATGAAAGTAAGTAAGAGGAAGAGTACCAGTATTACTTGTGTTATGCCATGCCCCGCATTGAAATATCAAAAGACTGAAGTGAATAAGTAATATAAAAACAAAGGAGACGTTGTGAGAAATACAGATGCGGTACTGCCGTAAATAGCACTCTTGACGGTAATTGCATTGGACAGAGTCTAATGGAATGTTCACATGATACGTAATATTATACAAACGTACCTACCTAAGAAACAAAATTGCTGCTATAGTAAATTGAAACCAACATCTAGACGCATACTGCCTACCTTTCTTTACCTTCTCAGTCAAGTAACAAGCAATATTGCTATTTTCATTAAAGGCATTATGAACAAAGCAAGCATTGGGTTTCGAAATGTAAACTGAAACTTAAAATCTCATCATTATAATTAACCATCCAATAATATCTATCATTACAAACCGAACAATGCACCACAAATCGTAGCATCGTACAGGAAATATTATACAGTTCATATATTCCATTACACAAAGAGTAATTGTCTTTATTATTGCTTGTGTTAAATTAAATGCAGCAAGATAAGAATATGGTTATAAAAAAGTCCAATTGTGGAATGAAAGTCTCTTTGTTAGTTTTGTTGTCTAAAGGTTTCCATTACGAACGTGTGACACGTTAGTATTTTATTCTTTTCGTCGCCTTATGCGGAGCACAACGTACGTTTTACAGGGCTGTGTATATGTATATGTAACCAACATTGCATTATGTATTAGATTCGTTGTTCATGTGTGGTCCATGTTCGCTGTCGTGTTCCTCGCCACGTACACAGCTAATTTGGCTGTGTTTATGATCACCCGTGAGGAGAGTCATAAATTTATCGGGATTCACGACGTGCGGGTAAGTTTACTTTGACTTTTACTCTACTTTCCTTTATTTATGTTTTGGATTATTTCTCCTTTCTTTCTTCTCATGCATAAAGACAGTCTTCTATTCCAGACTTAGCAACAACAGACGTAGAATATTGTTGTCTTTTCTTTTATGTGTCGCAAGTATTAATAGGAGTTATGTAGTGATACCACAGTTATAATGTACCTAATACTTCTTCCACTTGCCTCTCTCTACTACATTGTCAAATGAAGCGGGATACAATATTATACTCGTTTATAAAAGGATTTAACAAATCATATAGCTGCAAGCTACAAAGAAGCAAAGCGAGAAGCGAAAATAGCACCGAACGAGGTGACTCTAATCCATAAAATTCATAATAGGCCATCTAAAGCATCTACATAACTACTTTAACTACTCTGCACGTATAAGAAGCGCAGATAGCGAGTGTTGCGAATAGCATTAATCAAACAAAGTTTGCGGTCAGAAAAGGTCGGTTACTCTTTATAGGATACTGTTGATAGCGCTTTAGCCTTGTATTTAAATCCCGTTTGAGAGCAGCCAGGCGAGGAAATCATTAGAGCACTCGACAAAGAATTAAGTTGAGCCGGGATACTTGGAGTACTAATGTTCCATGAAATTTTACATCGATAAGCTTGTAACAAACAGTAGGAGTAGCAGTGTAGGTAGATACATCTAAAACACCTACTATTACAGGGAGTAAGTGTACGCGTATATAATAATCAGGTTTTGCGTTAAGTAAAGTAAAGGTATGTGTATGTGTTGACTCTCTGAGAAAATGCTATATGGTAAACAGATTACAGGCGTGCATTTATGTGAGGGAACACAATAGCGTTTCTTTGTTGTAAGTCTCGACAGAAGTTCTCCTGCTACTACATATACATTACACAACCTTCAACCTAAATACAACACCTACCACCCATTGAACACTCTTTGTTATTATTATTTGAAGAAGAGATCTATTAGCTCATGAATTATGCATAGTTTATCACAGCATTATCATCACATGATATCACATTTTCTCTCTCGTGTCAAATTGAATTCCGACACCATTTTCATTTCAACAAGGATAAAGTAGAGACCTACTAGTTGATAGATTTTCTTGATGAAAGCTCTATCACATTATGTACTGTGTGTAGTAATGCTTAAAGGGATCTTACTATTCCGTGTATAATATGCACAGAGAAAAGTCTGCACGGCTAAATTATTACAATGTATATGTATTTTATGTAGAGAGAGAGAGAGAGAGAGAGAGAGAGAGAAGAGGCACACAGGGAGCGGCGTAGCGTAGTTCAAAGTAGTATGATGGTGGAAAAGAATTTCAACGGGTAAGTAAGCAGGCTTTCTCACAAATGCAATAAAGTAGTTCTACGTACACGACCAGTAACACAAAGAATCTTGTCTCCACGCATAAGTAATAGTTCAGTTTGAAATGAAAGAAGCTTACACTTTGTCCCGTCTGATCATTACTTTGGGAGTATAGGCTTCATTGCTGGTGAGGCAGAGAGTGTACGCTACTTGCAATCTTGGAGTATCGAATGACGCAACAGCTACACAATGAAGGCTTTATCTAACATGATAACTTGACTCAGACTTCTTCCACCTTATTGTAAAATAAAGAACATGGAGAAAAATGTAATACACGCATTCCTGCACATCACATGCCACCTTCAAAGAATTGATTGTCATATTTCCTTCACTGCGTCAGGATTTATTTTTAGGGCATTAAACTTCCAGTAGAGTTACCTAATGGCCATCTGTCCTACGTACTTTCCGCTAATTCCCACAACTTCACGAGATGCAATGAACCGTGAACTTGGAGAAATCAGCTATTTTCAGACGAACACACAATTGACACAATTACGAAACCCGAACAATCACAAGTTCTTTGTAGGTGTGTATATAATTGGTTTAAATGCACAGAAATGTAGTTACTCAGCTTACAAGTACAATAGTCAATAATTGTGAAAGAATATCAGGAACGAGAGGAGTTAACCAATGTGGAGTGACTATTATTTGTGATCTTCCCAGTGAAATTTTTATATTTCACTTTAATAACAGAAAGAGAAAGTAATGAAAATCATCTGCTGTAGTGCTATTACTTTAAGAAATGTAGGTATTCCAAAAGATTGATCTTGTAAACAACTTAATGGAGCGTGTTATTAAATTATTTAGGTACTTATATTTTGATGGAAAGTTGATTTCTTTTTATGTTGCTCAATTTAAGATCGTTATATTATATACGCTGTTTGAGTAGTGAAGTTAAGATAATAAGTATTTGCTTCTTTACATAGAATCCTAAGTTAGAAGTTCATTTACAACATTAGGTTACATTCCTTTTATGAATGTGGGTTTTTACAGTTGCAAAAATAGATCAACCGCTTTTAGCTCATAAATCAATGTAAAGACTGAGGGTTACACAGTTCAGTAGTACTACTGTACTATGACTGTGAATACTTATTCAATATCTGATTCAATACATGCATGGGTTTACAAAAACTTTCAAGAAATTCCAATATTAAATTCCTTCTACCAGCTTGTGGTCTGAGGAGAGGAAATCCAAATAATGTTACGAAAAGGTTAAAGTTAAGTGTATAGACGTAGTAAGGAAATATTTATGCATGCATTAAGTATCTGTATATGTATTGCATTTTTTGCAGTTTCTTTTATTAAGTAGCGTCAGCTACTTTATAAGAACGTTCATGCTGCCTGTCTATCGGTCTGTGACACGATATCGAGTAAACCTTAAATGTGAACTCAAAACATCTCAAACCTCCAGCCATCTAGGCGAGAAACTGTTGTTGTTCTGTCATACCCATATTTCACCTTTAGTTGTTCTATCATATATTTCACAAAGTTCATACATCCACATTTCCATTTTTTGTAATGCCACTAACTAAAATATTGAGTCGGTATCACGCACTCAAGCTTTACGTCGCAATTTTGAATACAGTGTTTTAAAACAATCGAATTTTTTAAACTATGTTGTGAAATGCGTTGCGAACTGTATTGCAGAATGTTTTTAAAACTCAGACGCTACTTTTTTATCCTGTTTGCAACAGTTTATTTGATCTTACAGTCTCCTACTAAACTTGCATGAAAGAAACAATTTGACCTAATTGACTAGTCGTATAGAACTCGGTACCAATGAATGAATACTTGATTTCGTATCTAGTATGCAAACACAAGCTGACATTTATCTTACAGAATTTTTGATTAATGAATTAGTTTCTTGAAATTGTTGTAAATTCCGTTTGGTGTGTTCCGAGTGTCTAGTACTGTCATACTGTCTTCTGTTCTGTGTACATAGCCTGTGATGAATATTCATAGAGCGGTACGTACGCACTATAACTCTTTGTATGAATTAAAGAAAGTAGAAAGGGTTTGTTAAACATGAAAGTATGAATTCCGTAGTAATTTTATTGAAAGTAGTGTGTTTGCATAAGCAGGGAGTTGATGTAAAAGCAACGTCTGTACTTGTACTAAGCTAAGCTAAGAAAGGGAAAGTTATAAAAGCATCAAGAAGAAAGTTTGGTTTATTTAGTTCATAAATTCTTTAAGGCATAGGAGTGAGTGTACACTAATAGTAATCTTGGCTGAACGTCAGTGTATAAATGGAAAATCGATTAGATTCAGCATTCAATATATTATCTTAAGACACAGCTCTAGTTACATAATATCACAAAGAAAGCTTTACTTATGTATTAGGAGTAGCTAACTAACTAACTGTGCACACACACAGCACATTATAGGACCACACTACACCACTTAGCTCCACACACACAAAGAGTAACAGAGACGATGAGACAGGATTGAATTCTTGTGAAGCGATTGGAAAGTTTACACAGAAAGCAACTTAGTATTTGCTTGTTTATCGAGTTATAAGCGGAATCGCCATTATATCCAGCCTTAGATGCTCCTTTCTCTCTCTCTCTCTTCTTCTCAACTCTCGTAAGTAATGTGTGTACTAGGATGTGTTATAAAATATATGTCTATCTATGGCAGCTATGATTTTCCTACGATTAAGTGAGACTAACTGCAAACGTACTTTATGGTAGTTAAATTCAATTTCCATGTAAAATGTAGTACATATTCTAAAAGAGCGTTTA
>JABASD010002852.1:0-23508 GCA_019776165.1 Pogonognathellus flavescens
ATCCGTATTTTTCCGTATTTTCCGTATTTTTCCATACGGAAAAAGAAATTTAACTTCCTGTAAAATACGTATTTTTCCGTAAATTTCCGAGGTACCTTTCTTCCAGGATTTTCAACCCTGGTTTTAAGTAAGTTCATAATAATATCTGTGTGTACATCTATAGGTATACATAGATATAAGGTAGATATAGATCTTATATTATTTATAAGGATTTTTCTGAATGATATGTATGAAAGTTTTGTATATTCTGTATCTGTATATAGAGATGTCTTAATATTAAGAAGAAAATGAGTGGGAATACAGAGATAAAGAGTCAGAGTCACGCCAAGGGACGATCATGCTATAACAATTCGGAGCAGTTTGACTCTGTGTTAAAGTTAAAGTTGATATTATGGACTTCAGAGACAGGAAGGAAAGGCGGATAGAGAAAAGAAAAGCGTCTCTGTGTTAGAAAGTGATGTGGATGTGATCCTAATCTAATTTTAGAATTTTTTCCTATTGCTCCACTCCTCAGGATTGTATTTACTATGGTTGTGTTGGTGGTAGTGGTGGTGGCGGTGGCTGAGTTGCTTTGCTATGCAATGTGCGATCCTTTGGAATAAAAAGAGTAAGACAGCATGAAAGTGAGTTTCGCGAATTATTGGTTGCTCGCTCGGATCACTCACACCATCACACTGCGACTACTACAAGAAACTACACGGAAAACAAGGGGAACGTCGCCTTTGCTTATTATAGTAAGAGAAACGCTATATGCCATAGAAATACATGTGAATGAGAGAGTTAGTCAGAGTCAGAGTGGTAAGTGAAGCGAGCCTCCAGAAATTCGGTGTACCTACAGCTACAGCGTATACTCACGTAGTACGAAATTCGTTTGGACATTTTCCAACAAACAGAAATGTCTTTTGCAATGCACAGCCGACGACGACGAATGGAACGACACTCAATATCGTACATTTACTTTTGCCAAGATGAAAAAATGGGAAATGGCTTTAGTTTGCTCTCTGGCTTTACTTATATGTGTTGCCCTCGCCTATAATTTTCTCTATTTACTTTAGGAGTACATACATTTACTAGTTCAGTCAGTTTAACTCGTTCATCTTTCTTTATTTCTCTTTCGCCAATTTCTGGTTTAGTAGTTCTAGTTCTAGTTCAGACACGCTTAAAAATGTCAACCTTTAGGAGGGATAAACAAGTATAATAAATATAATATCACGAACATTACTATGTGTTCGTATAAATAGTTCAACAATTCTCTTTAGCTTCAGTTTTTAGATACATTTATAGTAACATAGTAAATAACTGCTTGTAGCCTCCAGGTATAGGATAGGATAACAGTTGAATTTGTCTTGAATATCTTTGCTGACCTGAATTCACAGTTCAATGGAACTTTATTGCACTGTAGATAGAGCAACGGGACTAGAAATGTGAAAACGATGCCAAGCAAGTCAAGCTCAGCTATTACATCGACGAAACCAAGCCGTACGAATGTAATCAACCGTAACATTTCATCTAAAAACTAAAAAATATCACAGAAACAACAATAATAGTAATTGACTCACCGAAAACAATCATTCTTCCGTTTTCCGTTGCTTCCCCCTCAAATGTGGACACTCGGCACAACCTATAAAGTAGACATATACAATGAAAACAAGAAAAAGAATAAATATAGCTCACTAAATAAATAAACAGTAAAAAACGTTCTACAAAAAGGTATAATTTACTATATAATGAAAAATTGCAAAAAGACAATGCAAAACTGAGACTGAATGTTGTTGCTCCAAGAATTGCACAAACAATATTACCCTGTTAATGTTACTTCAGTTGGAAAATTTTGAGAAATGGAGTAAAAAAATGTTTTTGTGTTTAACTGACCATTCTCCTGAAAGTTGAGTGGTGGGATTTCGTATGCTAAGTGCTCGGTGAGCTCCCCACTCATCCTCTGATGCTCTGTAGCCCAAATCGAGTCTTCCTCGGAGTATTCCCAAATCTTGGGGTTTTTGTCCATGGATCCATTGGTACACTGGCGTAGGCTCTTTATTATAAAACCATTTGACAACAAGTCCATTTTTTTCTGTTTCTGTTAGTGTATATTCACAATCTAAAGTCACAAAGTCCAGTGTTCCATTTTTCACTTGGCCGGGCACAGCAAGGTTTGTTATACGCACTCCACTCACTCCTGCAAATAAAAAAGTCAATTCCCGTACATTAACAAAAACATTCATTTGCATTTGTTATCTAGTAGCTTTTCTTTTCTCAGAGAATGGTTGCAGGGAAGTGCTTTCGCCTCTGATACTCAGAAAACAATTGGTACTATAAGCGAAAGAATTTTATTTCATCAAAGTTTTCGTTTCATCTTAAAATACTTTTAAGCATTCGGTAATGGTTGCCAAATGGGGGAAGGAAATGGTTAAATAGTTACAGAAACCATTAGGAACACACTAACAAGACGTCGTCGCCTTCAGACAACCATTATAATGATATCCTGGAAAATATACGCTCAAAACTGCATTTACTGATACTTACGTATACTCATACCATACATTTATGCACAGGCTCTCTTATTAAATATCCAAGGTACAGTTTACAGTCCCCGTATAGTATTTATGTAAGTATCCCCATGCAAATGCTCATTCTGCCGCTATACTTATATGTGAGGTAATATTATACTAAAAGTGCACATAACCATTATTGCCTGGGTTTAAGTAATACTTTTAATACAGTTAAAATGCATACAGCTACTTGTGCATGATTAAAGACCTACTATATTCGAAACTTCTGTACGTGAACAAGAAAAGTAGGAAATGTCCCTATACCTTCCCTACCTTATATAAATACACTTGTATCTCACTTCTTTGATGTGAGATAAGGCTGATGTGAATGGGAAAATATTCGGTTACTTTTACTTTTACTTTACGGCCTACTTTCCCCATCCCCTCGTCGTAGCGACTGAATGAAACCTATACCTAATAATAACTGCAGCAAATGTAACTATATTATTAGTATTATGTGCATCTGACTGTACAGTAGAAACGTATAGCATACTATATAATGGCATTCACCGTGGATAATAATGTAAGTAATGTCTACATTTACAACGTCCACATTTTATGCAGCAGCTCATTCCGTCGCATCGTACAAAACGACTGAATGGATCCCAGGTGGAAAATACTGCAAGTTTTACTCTATTAGACTATGCAATGCCAACTTTCACTTGCTTCTTCAACATCTTGCACTTTGTCCCTCAGTTTCCTCTTAAAGACTCTCTCTCTCTCTGCATTCTATGTATTGGCATCTTTACCTTTCTTGCACTTGTATAGATTCAGACACACACAACACAGCTGTATATTTTCCATAGCCACCACACATACGGAATGTTCTATTGTATTTTACTTTCCTTGTGTGGTCTTAAATATATCTCAAGGTTATACTTTTGTATATAGCATCATATTATAAGGAAAGGAGTCTTATCTTTATTTGCACCGAAACGTTAATGTAATGGGATGTTATGTGATGGGATGTAAGTACTTTGCAAATGTTCATCTATACACAGCAGTCCAATCACTTTACATACGTGAATGTGTGTGGTATGTGTGCTTAGTATAATAATATAGTATTTGTATTAGCGGACTTGTAATAGTGATAGTAAAACTTGTCTGAATTCCTTACACACATAAAAACGGCGACACACCGCAAAAGAGATGGAGAAAATGCTCCAGAAGAGCCTGGAATAAACAATGCGTCTGTCTGGGTGAGTAGCTAAATGCACATGCATCGTTGTCGTTCACAACAACGACAGAGTCTTGTCATCTCTTTTCTTATTTGTATGTGTGTTTTCACTTGTTAGTGTGTCTTTTGCCCTTTTCCGGTATTTTTATACGAGGCGAGTGTCTCTCTCTGTCTCACTCACCCCCACATGATAAGTTACTACCAGTTATAAAACTTTCTGGGTATTTTTTCTTATCAGAAATTTTCTCCCCCTTCGCACATTTCACGTTTGTACTCACTCAGAGCAGTATTCACGCGACTCCACAAACACATTACCCTTGGCATCATTTCATTTATTTTATTGTGTAGGGTGGACTCCCTGGCTTGGTTTGCCTCTTTGCTTATGACTCTTTTCCCTTTCTACTTAAGGAAAGGAAACTCTCAACTTTCTCAGTAACTGATGTCATGTCATGACATGCAATTGTATTTTTCCCTCTCTCTCTCTGGTACCTTTTACCTTGTGTGTGTGTATGGGTTTAGGTAAGTTTCCAATGGGTGGCTGTTTTCTAACAGCCAAGCTCATTGTCGTGTGGGTTGGTCATCAAAATTGATTTAAATGGGTGTCGGGTTTATCGAATAAGCGTAAGCCATATGACCCGCATAGCTACCTTTGTATATAAACATGTTACATCATCTCACATAGAACATAACTCAATTCTAATCAAAAAATTTAGGATGCGGGTCCACTTTTCATGGCTGAGTGCAATGATTTTTTATTTGGTGCACTAATACAGGTGGGATTAGCTCACCAGAGGAAAGTCAAGTATGGCAAGCTAAGGCAATGTGCTACTGTACGTGAAATTGACTTTCTACTAGAGTACTTTATATAGAATCATATTATACAAAATATTTATTACTCCGTTCGAGTAGTTAGGAACTAACCCTAGCTGCTATTATGAAACCTAATATTATAGCGAACGAATTTAAGGAAAAGTTTAAGAGAAAATACATTAATACGTACTCATATAAACTGTGAGTATTAAGTATACTTATAAAGTGTGTATAGTCTGGTAAGCTGGGGCTAGAGATTACTTAATACTGACTCTCTCTATAGCTAGGAACATGTTTAAATATTGTGAGATATACTCACGAGTAAATTCTTAGGGCTATGCTGTGATTTAAAAGAGAAGTCTTCTACTGGCAAGGGTAAAGGGTAGTAGTTGAATTTGTAGGGCTCAAAGGTAATCTCCATAATGGCATCACCCACCAAACCAAAACCACATAGAACCCAATAAAATGGAAAAAATGCTGACTTTGAGACTTTCACTCTTTTCATAGTGACTGAGGAATTTCTCTAATGGATTATGAACCTACTGAAGAGCATGACAATGCCTGTAAGGCATTTTTCATATAAAAGTGCACGTCTCAAGTGAAAAGCAACGGTGGGCTACGGAGGATAGCCTTTAATTCAATGAAAATAATTTCTCCGAAGCTTCTTCGCTTCTCAATTTGAGTCGCTCAGCAATCAAACCTCTTCTTAACCTTTACATTACTACAAGTCACTATCCTCCCACAGACACGCAACGCACGTCACGTTTAACATTACAGTCGCAACGTCGTCGTCGTCTGGCCTCTGACTTAATCTTCCTTCCTAATCATCATTTTATTTCAATATCACAGCTACTTTGTGGAAAAATTTATTGGAAAAGCAATTGGGAGCAGATGATAGAGTTGAGTCATCACAGCGGAATAGATCTAACCTGGATGCGTACACTTTCTCTCTCTCTCTCTCTCTTTTGGAATGTAGGAATAGCAATGGCCGTTTAATAACTTTACGATTGTCAAAAGTTTCTTATTGTTAAGGTGAGTCTTCTTTAAGTGGGAATCGAAACTACTTACTTTACTACTACCACCGCTACTACTACTTGGACTATAGTGTTTGATAATTATAAGTAGTACTAGCAAATAATGTAAAATGCTACCTATAATCTTGAAAGAGAGAGAGAGTTCGGAGATTCTGTACCTTTTTCTACGTCTATCTATACAACGACGGAATTATTTGACGTTCCGTTATATTCTTCGTCGCGAAAGATTAGAGTGTCGACGAAAATGGAAATGAAAATGTGTAAATGGGCGAAAAAGAAGCCATTAAACATTAAGAGTGGAGCTTGGATTTTGAGTTGGGTTTCGTTTAGATTCTCTTTGGTTGACTGTTTCGCTCCGTCGTCTTCACTTCATTTCATTAGCCAAAGTAATCAGGTTTTTCTTCTCACTACCGAAGTTCAAACGTTCTATTCAGCTCGATTTAATCAATGAGATATACTATACACCTACTACTAATACAAAGGAACGACCTATTTCTATTGGCTGCTAAATATATTTATTTTTCAAGCCTAATGTACTTCAAAATACACGTAATTATAGAATACTAGCTATGCAAAGAATGTAAACGCTTGTATCTATACATACATGCTATGTGTAGACTTTTACATGCCTATACAGTTTAATGCCTAGACAGTATTTTGACAATGACACGCACTGTGTGGATGTATTGTATTGTACGTAACGCTGTTTCAATCTGAATTTGTATAAACCTACACATAAAAGACAAAAAGGTTGCGTGAACTTTTTTATGATGTACAGGGTGCCCTAACATTTCTATATATTTTCTTACTATGTTTAACATCATTTTTCAATTCACCAGCAGGTCGAGGACAGGAACTGTCTATGGGCAGATAAAACTATTAATTAATGTATTGATTGTAATTTGATGAGAGTGTGCTTCTGAAACTAATGGTCATACCTAATTAGACTAATTACCTACTATGATTCACAAATCCGTAAATAGTGAATACCATAAGTACCTATAGGTTTATGATTATCATACCTGTATTAATCACACGAAACATTAATATATGATACAATAAATTCTAAATCGCTGTGTTAATCATTTAAAATGTTTTGGGAAATTCCTTACGTTAACATGTGTGGTTGAAATAAAAGTATGTCAATAATGTGTGTGTAAGTAAACATAAAATAGGTATGCAAGAAACGAATAAAAATCATTAATTGATGAAAAAGTGAATAGTAATGTTTAGAAGTTAGATGGGCTATAGGCTAAAAGGATTTTGATGTAGGCAAGTGAAATTGAAAGTAAATAAATTAAGTTACACTTATATTAGAAACAAATGGAACTATTGTGTTGTGCTACATCATTTCATGTCATATTTCCCATTTAATATAATTATTTTAGACGGTTGAAGTTGTTTTATGGGAAATTCATTCAATATTGAGTGAATTCCATAGAAATTCATTCATTTGACTTGTCCACCCATTTTGTCACCATTACAATAGAATGACTACAACATAACGAGAGAGTTTCTCCCATGAATCGTAAATGAATTGCGGTATGGGGTGCAAAAACCGTTCAAATCAAGTATGCGACCAACTGAATTCATCTGAATAAGTAAATGCGTAGAATTTGAAGAGTGAACCCATTTCCGTATAGTGCAGTTGATGAATTTAGCCATCATCAGTAGGTGTTCTTTTCTATTCTTGTTGCAATACTGTGAATGTTTTTGTGTATCTGCGTAAATGTTTATAAATTCATAATGTTCTGAATTTACGTAGCTGTTGTAGTTGCTTGACTGCTCTAGTGTATGTGTACTTGTTTTCAAAACGATCGAGTTTATTTCTTTTTGGTTCGTAGAATACTGTGAACTGTTTGGTCTTGTGTCGTGGGACCGAGTGGAACTGCTGGGTGTGACAAAACAAAAAAGCGAGCACAATCAATTCACCGTTATGCTCTATTCTCCTATCTTCCCATTTCCGACTAAAAGCAATCTTTCTTTGACTCGTAGCGTTTCCCTGGTCTTGCTTACTGTAGCAGGTACTATTATTATAACAGAGCTATCTCGAGCAGGTAAAACTCTTTTCTATGTCACCAAACACAAAACAACAGTTTTTCGTCTGTTTTATCTTTTATTTTCACCAAAAAGCAAATATTCATTGCTTCCTTGCTTGTCACGGAGTGCGGTTACAATGGCTAGGACCTCTCTCTCTCTCTCCTTATTTTCAATGCTACACACTTTTGTTATCATACAATAGATACTAGTATATAGTCTTTAACAGTAAGTCTCCGTTTTGGGAAAATACAGCGCATTAACTATACACAGAGAAATATTTTTGTCTGTGTTGTGGATAGGTACTTGTATTTACTTGAAAATAGACGGAATAATGTTGTATTTATGTAAGAAATGAAGGAAAGTCTGTTTCTCTGCGTGTTTTACAAAGAAAAAGGTATATTTATGGCATTAGAGTGCAGTTCTATTAAAGTTTTGGACTGTTTGCCTAGAATACTACTGTAGTATATAGAGGTTTTAAGATAAACGTCTTATAAGGAAGCAGGTAAAGGTAAAAGGCATTTTATCACACTTTACACATAATAGAAATCGACAGGAATCCACGTGTGTATTCAATATAGTCGTCCGCAGTTAATAATGCTTTTTTGCTTTTCCCTTCTGTATAGGTTTCTCGCTCACTTTACTCTTTGGCAGGACGACTACCACACACAATGATTCAGAGTGTTCCACTGGAACATTGCCTGTAGCCCTCATGTTACGTTTTGTAGTGTTTTAGAACAGTTCTTGCTTGCTTGACTCCGCTTTCCCCGTCTTTTGTTCTGTGTGCATTGCAACATCAGAATTTACGAGCAACCATTACCTTCAACATTCTATTACATTATAGAACATCACTGTCTCATCTTCAGTTTGCTCTCTCCGGAGTCTCTTGCTGTTGCTTTATGCTACGTAGCTTTACTTTATTTCACTCAAGACAAGAAAAAGTACAGAAATAATGGAAGTGGGACGTGATACTCTGGATATAACCAAACGACAGCAAGAGCTCCTGTCACTCTCTCTATAGCTGTGGCAGTGTGGATATACCAAACTGTTTTTCCAGAGTAAAAGTGCAGTACATCCGTAGTAGTGGTAGTCGTCTGATTTGGTTTGGTTTCTGACTGAGGTAGGTGGTAGTAGTAGTGGACTGTTTGTTTAACCACACACATATAAAACACGACGACACTCTGTAACATTACATCAGTCTCATGGGGCTTAAGCCTTTTGCCTTTCATTGCTCGTGAATGTATTTCTGCTTCAAGTCGTGGCTTTCCTTGCCTAACACAGGAAATTTCAATCTGTAGCCTCATTTTTCATTTCGGCTTCTAATTTTCTTACACCTTTTCATATTTATCGAGTGTTATCTTGATTCATGACATGACTAAGAAACTTACAACGCCCATTTAGGATAGGGAAACCTTCATGATATCTGAATAGGTATACCTTTATCTTCTTACTTGTTTGAATTGAACAAAAGGATATTTGCATTTCTTCCTAACTATATTTAGCCTATAATACAGCTTAGGAATTTATAGAATATTTTTGGTATCTATAACCTAACCTACTAATATCAATTACTACGGTAGTATCTGCATTTACGGTAGAATGACTGTGACTATAATATTGGGAAATGAAGATGCTCTTTTATGACAATGCATGTGTCACTGTTATTTTACAGGCAAATAGTGGCGATAATAAAATAGGCAAAATGAAATGGAGTAAAAATAAAAAATGATACCTGTCTAATGTGTCTACCTGTATAACTAACAGTCAGTCTGCTCTGCACGCTCGCATATTTCATTTAGTTAAACAAAATTACTTGCTACTTACTTATTACCTGGTAAATTATTGCATTTTACATAACTCGTCCCTACTTAATAAGATGTAACTTTTGTACGCAGGTAAGTCATTTATTATGCAGTTATTACACTGCTGTGTAATCTAATCACTACTTCCCAAGACATTTTCACATGAATATGAGACACACTTCAGACTGACAAACTTAATGACTTATAAAAACACCCGGAGCCACTAACTCCATCAGAGCAGAATGAGAACGCTGTAATTTGCATTGTTGATGACAAAGCATAGAAAGTGGCGCTATAAGTTTAAGGTAGGATACCAATATGAAGGTAAACTGCTTTGGGTGTCCACATCGAAAATGATACCCCTGTGTGATATTCAATATGACTACGGAAAAAGTGGTTTATTGTATTATGTAGCATTATCAATTACTAAAAGCTTTCTTTAAAGTTTTGAGGGTTCTATAGCATTCTGTCTGGTATTTAGTACCTACCACAATATACTTGCATATATTTCTCAAATTTTATTTCAGGCAGGCATTTTATATTATATATAGTAGAACATTTCACTTCAGAACAAAAGAGTCCTATTTGTACACAAATTGTAAATAATATTATTTTCTTGTAAACTTTCATGTTTACAACGATCTGTTAAGCAGATTTAATTTTTGCAGTTGCATTGTGTATGATGTTTGCGTAACGGTTCGAAAAACGCAAAGTACCTTGAAGCTTTCACAAACTTTGGCAAATGAATCCATATTGTTTGTTTGAGAAAGTTTTTGATCGCTCACATGTATTAATTTTATGAACCGTTATACCAACAACCATGTATGGTATTAATATACAATATCGGAAAGATTATTACTTGTGTTTAGTATTATATACAACTTAATTTTTCTTTAGTAGTATTTTCCCAAGAAATTTAGCCTTGTGGTAGAATATTGGAAGCCAAAGTTGTGTTTGAATGGCTAGACGGAGATGCGTGGTTGTTAACATGATGACAAGAAAGAAAATAGGATTGTGTGTAGTTTTGTGTAGTTTGCGGGTGCTGATATCTCCTTTGAGTCCTTTGTAAGTTTTCGCTTACTAATAATACATGCGACAGGGGAATATCGATTGTGTGCTTTGATTAAAGTTTGTTAATTTCTGCCGTACAGTTTTATTAGTTGCAAGCCTTGTCAGAGTTTCTTTGGCCTAATAGATTACAGACACCTTCCATAGACACACTTTCATAATTGACAAACACTGTAATAACTCTACCAACGCTGTCATTTTCGTCTCCCGTAGTAAAAACTGTCTAATGTCAACCTAACCGAGAAAACATTAATGATTCTCTATACCGCAGACGCTTGATATATGGAAGAAAGAATGTTTCTTAGTTCCAAGGCTTCAATCACTTCGGAGAAAGTAATTATCATTTCACTTTTGTCTCAACATCGTCAATTTTTCCTCCTAAACGACTGAAAAGTCAGAAATAAATTTATGCAGCATTACCTATATAGTCTTTGGTTAGGGACGTATGTTGTTATACCTAAAACACCTATATTATAGGTAAGCTTAAAGACTACTTTAGTTGTAATTTTTTTTAATAACTTGTAAGGACATTACATTGTCAAACTGTACAAAAGTTGGGACATTAATAACCCTCTGATATCGGAATACCCCTTGCAGTAAAGAATACATCTATAATCCCAATGCAGATTCCATTATGAGAATAATTTTGTTGTTTTCTCCCACAAGCTATATAAATCATGATAATATACCACAAGTCAATCTACCACAAGCGCCGGAATTTCTGGTTTTTACGAAAGGGTTTGTTATTCCTTTCATACAAATAAATATTATATCACTTTAGTCATAAATGCACAACTATATAATTGTAGAATCACATAGGTTTCCATCATTAGTCTAAATAATTCATTTCCTAATTTAAATATTGATACACTAATAAATAATTAGATCAAATACAATTACTCGTGTGAAATGCATTAATAAATTATACAACGTAGTCGCCAGTGTAGGTTGTTTGTGATTGCAGGGTGTGTCATGACTGGTGACATTATTAGTGAATAGAATACTAATAATAATAATTAAATGCATTGCATAACCCACTATTAGGTCAAAGTCCTTCGAATTGGAATCTGATGGAATTTCTCAAGTGAATTCCATGACATATTTTTGCGAAACAACTGCTGGAAACAAGTAAAAGTAATTTTCGTCTGTATATTTTCTGTTACAAATATAGACGTTAAATTACCATATAGAAGTTTCTCACGACGAAATAAGGTGAACGTGAGAGGTGAGAGTAGCAAGAAAGAATATTGCAGGATTGTGATTTGCCATGCGGCGAATGTAATAATAACGGAGTATGTGACTGATATGGTAAATGATGTATGGTAAGCAAGTTGCGAATTTCGCAGGCAATAACGTGGCCTTTGATCACATCACAACAACGGGAATGTAAACGAATGCATACAGATAGACACTTTATTTTTATTGCTTTTAAGTCGCATATATATGTGTAATATACATAACATTACACACAGACATAGGGCAGCAGTGTATTGTCGTACGTGTGTGGTTGCAACGAGAGTACTTTACCACCAGCACATTGCAACATACCAATAGAAAGGCTGTTTTTTGATTTCTCCTTTTTTCCTTTAGTCAACAGAAATGTTCGACTTTCACTCTTCAAGGTTTGCCTTTTCTGACTGAGATGATGCAATATTCAATTCACTTTACCATTATGCATGTTTGACAATTCCATAGCAAGATATTGCATTGCAACGCATAATGTCTGGTATTATACTATTGCTCTATATATATCTTATCTTGGCTTACGAACTATGAGCTAATGGTATATGGCAATAATAATGGAATGGCATCGTTTCGATGGTGTGTGCAGTTTAGGACACCCATTCAATTCAATACTCTGCACTTGCCTTTCTACTAAATATTCGTTCAAGTGTATTTTCCCCGCAACCAAACAGAGTGGAGAGTGTGTGTTAAATAGCTCGTGAAATCAAACACACTTTCTCTCTTCCTTTCTCTCGTGGCCTTAGCCTTAGATGTTCTTTATCCTTTCCTTCAAAATTCTACCCCCCATGTGCTCTATGTCAATTTACAGTCAACTTTAAAAACAACTTCGTTTACCACTGTTTCCTACTTATATAGACGTTAAAATTTTGCCCATATGTAACACTGTTTGAAATGCGTTGTTCAAAAGTTGCAACTGCAATAAATATGTAAACACAACAATCAAATATTCCATTCGGGGAATTACAACATTAAAAGTGCATGTAATTTGCATTGAAGTATTATTTACTAATATTCGCAGAGGAGTTTCAAATATTTAAGCTAAATAGGAAGAGGAAGTATTGCAAAGCTACTTTTGCTAAAGCTTATGTCTGTATAGTGTGTGTGACATTTCTGTCATTTCAAAACAAAGAAAAAAATAACGATGTTGAAATTCGTTGGAAATGACTTAAGTACGCAGAATGTACGCTGGCTTTGTAACACAATTTCTATCATGAGTTAGATTTTACTTTTTAAGTAGGTACCTACCACACAACCAACCTACTACAGTTACACGTGAGTGAGACTCAAGTAAAATTCACCAGAACAGAATTATATCTACTTAGCATTCACTTAGCATTCATATACAGATTAATGTGTATCCATTATGTATTTACTAGGCTTTGCTTTGATGTAAATTCTACATGCTACTGCTGGCTGTCTATAGGTATTAGGCATTATGAAATGTGTTTAAGCTTGAGTAGCTAATATTTAGGGATTGTATTGTGTCTCTTCGTTCAAACTATAAATGTGGATTTGTCAACTGAGGAATTACATGGCGAAAGTAGGTAGGTGGAGAGATATCTGTAGTATTAACAAAGATTGTATTATAACATACCTTTTTATGTGTAGAGTAACAATAAATATGCTTACATAAGGTAGGTAAAAGTATGTGAAATAACTCCTTTGTTGTGTTGTGATGTGCTGCTTGGCATATAGGGTTTTTAATGTTAGTAGTGTGACTACAAGCAATAAAAACTCGGTTGGGCCATTACGCAGCAGAATACAATACACAATCTACACACGGAGTTAACAATAAGTAAACTACCGGGGCGGAGGAAATACATTGCATGAATATTGCAAGAGAAATAGAGAGCTTAAGGTAAACACTAAAGTATAAATAGCAAATAGAAACTCTGCTTCTGCTTTCAAAATCGAAAGGTTTGTAGTTAAGCGTGTAATAATAGGTAAAAAGTGTCTCAAAAGGTGAGTTTCCTTTAAGTGGCTCGATTCGTATAAAAACATCATGTGTAATAGAACATTTTTAATCCTGTACTACCATATAAACTGTCCGTCACTGTATCAGTAGGCTCATTTGAATTGGTAGCGTAGTAATAGGCAATGCTCAGTCCCAGAACGACGTGAGCTGTGTGTCAAGTGTCTATTCAAATTCAATGGGACCAATTTTCAATAACGACAACACGATTACGCGTTACAATGTGGCAACTGGCAAAATACGCACAATCTACCGAAGAAATGTCTAAATATTTCTAGAAAATCCCCACAATAATATTTGACCATTATGACTTGAAGTAGCTGTCTGTACTTTTGATATTTTATTGCCATAACCAACACACACGCTTTATTTTATGGTGTAGATACTTTTATTAGCCAGAAAAATTACGAAGTGGATTTTTTATCGATATGTAATTTAGTACCTTTTTAGCATACGTAATTGTAATAGCATCATTTTCTTCCGTTTACATTTCGATAATTGCGTCAAAGCCAAAAGTAGTTTGATTACATGAAACTGTAATTGTACTTACAGGCAATAGCGGTGATTTTTTGTGTTTACTAATGTAGATACAACAGTTTCAACAGTAGGTAACGATTTAGAAATGAAAGACTTGGCAGTTAACACAGATTGGGGCGAAAATGGGAGTTACCGTGTCTTACGGCATTTAGTTTGCAATTAGGCAATGAAGAATCTTCACACGACTCGTCAAAATATAATTTATGTAATTATACACCGGCAGGAGTAGCTACCAGAGCTCCCTGCATAAAAATTTATGGCAAACATTCACAAAGATTTGTCTTCTTGAAAAGAAATTTGCGTAAATGCAGACATCAATCATAAAATGTTTCTCTAGAGGTTTCTTCTTTATATTCTTCCTTTCACTCTACGACTACCACACAAAGGATAATTTTGTTTTTGCTCTATATACAGATAGTATACATATTTCCAACAGAATTCCTGTGTTCTCTTTGCATATTGTTATTTGCTACTATTCCATCAGGTACTGCTCCTGCTGTTCTGTTCTACTACACTTTTTTTACAACTACTACAATTCATATTGATACAATCTCGCATCCCGTCAAAATGTGAACAAGACAAGTTTTTATCCAGCAATTTTCCACAACCTTATAAAGCTTCGTACCTACATGAATAAATATACGTACTCATATTGCAACCTACTTACTATTTACCCACGCCACGTACTACTCCACACAATCAATGAAATACGCATCCAACTTTCAAACTCGAGAGAGAGATGACAAGACATTGAATAATTTGAGTTGGAGGAGGAGTTCTTTTCAACATTTTCTACAGATATGAGCCAAGTACCACTTTATGTAAAAGCAGGAGCACCTTAACTGCCTCGGGCGTATCATCAATTGTCAGGTTATGCGAAGGAGAAGGAAATATCACATAATTAGACTCAGCACAGTCTCACTGGCTAAAGTATCTCACTTGCGTGTAATATATTCTCTTTGTATGACATCATAACGACATTAAAATGTGAGTTTGCATTTATATTTCAAAAAGAAGGAGCGTTAGTGTGGTATTGGAATTCTTGTTTGTAAACAATCCATTTTCCTTCAAAGGTCTCTCCAAACAATCACGTTTACAACTTGTAGTAGAATATTCAATTCAATTGTAAACGCTTTATTTAAATGAATGAATAAAATGAATTACTGGAAGATTACAGTTGTGCGCTCTCGTATTTCATTAAATTCTGGTTTGTCTCCGCAGGCCACAGTTCTATTATCCTTGTAACATTCAACCATAAAGACTGTCAACAGACACAATGAAAATCAAAGTATCTTGCGAGCAATCAGTAATAATGTGAGATCAAATCTCCATTATTACTTCCTATGCTCAATGTTGCATTATATTATAAGTACTACTACTACGGGTACGCATTCGTAGAGCGTTCACATTACTCTTGCTCGATTTCCTATTGTCTTTGTGTAATACTTACTATATAATGCATTTTATAATGTTCCCAGCAAAATCCACACACGCACATACATAGCAAACGATCAAAGTACGATTGTACACGTTACAACAACTTTTGTTCTGCTACGTGCTTTGATTTACTTCGATTTTCTCTCTTTCCATCTCTGATTTGCTTTAAAGGAATTGAATCAAAGTATAAAGTCTATAAAGTTTGTGCGACCTGACCTCAATGTTATTCTGGATGTGCCAAAGCTAAAAAAATCCAAGCATTCGAGCGGTAATACTAATATAACTAATATTATACTGGTAGAAGTCGATTGGAAATGTCAAGCTAAATACTAGATCCGAAAAGTAAAGTCTCTGAGTCTTTTCAGCTGTGTCCTCTTCTTCGTCTGTCCATCGTCACCCACACCACGAGTCTTCCGTCGACAGAGATTTATAGAGTAATATCTTCTCTACATTCCCACTCTCTCTCTCTCTCCGACTAAATCCAATTTTTCCTTACCAGGGAATCCGAGGAGTCTATGGGTACCTCTACCCTCTCCAGAGTCTGTACTCAGATACACATGCTCCTTCAACTCCGCAATTTATAAACTGCCTGCACATTCTAGGTAAAACGGAACTAAGTAAATCCTATTATGTGTTTAGACTACAGAGAGAGAGAGAGAGAGAGACAGAGTTAGAACTGTCCTTACAGATAGTACATGCATTATAGAGTGGAAATAAAGTCAAAGTCATTGCGGCCCACATATCAATGACAATGAGTGAGACAATGAAAAAAATTCCAACTTGAAGAATTGTGGTAAACCTGTGTAATGAAATGACCATTGCCCAACTGACATCATACAATAATGACAGGATTATTTATATGACGCTAGATGAATGAAAGCAAGCCACGATCATCATCATCATATACCACAAAGTCTAAGTCAATTACCCACAAAACTCAAGACATCATCGCAAGCCAAGCTTTGAAATGTGCCAACATTTTTAAAACAATCTTGGTCTTGGCTTGTCTATGAACTCCTGCCGAGCTGGTCTCACCTTGATTACTATAGAAGTCACAAGTCGCAACTAGAAAAAATGACAAGCTTAGTAGTGATAACAATAACTCTCCGCTACGACTGGTATTACCTACTTATATAAATGTGGTGAGCCGCGAGAGTCAGAGAGAAAATGCCAAAGCTGATTTCCGCTCCTAAGAATGTGCTTGGTAAAACTACGAAAGTCAGCCAAGACACCCAAGCGACGGGGTGCTCTGTGAAATTTGTCTGCTTTGTCCAGACCGATAAAAATTGGCCGGAATGTTGAAAAGTTGAAAGCATTTTTTAAACACTACAGATTTATTTTACTACTACTATACTACTACTCGTTGGCTTTAGCTCCTTCGTGCAAAAACCGGCTGTGAAACTCCTGCTGCTCCTTCTGTAGGTACCTTACTCTGCCTTGTTCTCCAGCTACATTTTTCTTCTCCAAAAGGATGCATATACTACACTGTTCCACAGTTACAGTAAAGTCTTAGGCTAATGTCCACAGTCCAGTAGATTCCAAGACACGACAAGGCAATAATAGTCATACTATATAGACGTGGTAGTAGTTGCAGGTATCCCTATGCTTATGTTCTTCTTGGTGTATTCTCAAAGGGCTTTACTTACTGGAAGACGAAATAAAGAAGAAACCATAAATCACAGTCAAACCAATGCAATCCAGTCTGTACCAATGTGCAGTATCCTTTTGTACGCTGTAGAAGTATCTGGTATATTATACGTAACTCCTAACTCGTCTTGAAGTATCGATGAACTAACGGAATTAAGAATGGATTCACTAGACATTATAGACAACCTGTTCTTTTCGGCTCACTCTGATTGATTCTAAGCACCAATTTGTGATCTTAGAGCATCCAACTCTATCGCATCAAGTTCACTTGCCTGTCAATTCAATACATACCGTTCTTTTAAAGCACCTATTGTGTTTCTATACATCGTGCTGTTATTTGTAAGTTGTTAGCTTGGTAAATATAGAGTCTCTTCTCCAAAAACTCAAAGTAAATACAGTAAATATTCTGATTTGAAGTAAACTAGATAAACAGGACCACCTAGCTAATTAAACAAGCGAATGAGACACCCAACACCCAGAACGGCCAAGTTCGTACGGCTAAACAAGATTCTAAATTATTGATTCATCCTCTTTAGGTAGTATTTAGTTGTATTTAGAATGTTAAATGGATATAAGGCAGGTATGTACATGTAAATGGTAAAGGATTAGCCATTTTTTCCTATTCAACATTCCAATCATGAATCTAAAGCAAAACACAGTGATTCCATAGCGTAAAGAAATTATTCGAATTTTGACATCAATCCGACTTGGAACGCGCAAAAAGGTTACCATAATAATGTAGGTAGTTTGAAACTTCCCTTTCCAATTTGAATGTGACAGTGGATAGATTCTATGCGTAGATTATTTATTTATAGTCTGTTATATATGATAGTCTCAACAACAACCACACTATACATACAACATGTGGAGAAGCCCTGGAACTTTTTTTTCGGAAACTGAACGCCTGAGTAGGGTTAGGATGGATGAGGTTGAAGATAGAGGGAATTTATCATCATGAAGCTATGAAAGGATCTTGTTTCATAGTTGTCTAGTGGAGAATCCCAATGGTATGAGAAATGTACGCACTTAGCGTTGAAAAACACAAAAGCTGGAAGGAAATAATGATATTCGGGCCAAAACCGTGTGGTGTAGTTAGCAACTACAAGTCTCTAACTAAAATAAAATAAGCAGTAAGTCCTGTTGTTGTAATAGAAATTTGTGCCTCGAAGTAGTGATTGGGGTATTATTTAGCAAGTAAATTTTGATACACGAAGATTGTTTATCCAAAATTATTATTACCTAGCAAAACGCGTTTTCTATGAGAAACTCGTGGTGAGTAAAGTAATAGTACAAGATACGTGTGTATGTGTAGGTCTACTCCTCATTTCTGCTACATTGGTAAATAGTAAATAGGCACATAAAAGCTATGCATGATTAGAATGAGCGATGAGATATTCTTTGTATTATCTCGCGAGCAAATGCAACGACACGAATCTCATTTATTTTATAAAATATCTCGCAGCCAGCCAGTAGCCATCAACATCAACTCATTGTCTTAGTTTACTTTGCTCAACTGGTTAGCCTAATGCCCGAATTTCCTAGACACGTTGTGGTTTCAGGTTTCTGATGCGAATTTTAGATTAGCAAAATGGATTGGGTTTTTGGGTGAGTGATGAGATGAGATTTCCCTTCCTTTTACTTTCCTCGACTGAGTTCCTGATGTCTTTATGTGTAACAGTATTTTGTTTCGTGCACACTACACTACTACCACCACCTTAGTCTGGCCATATTATATTACAACACAGGATCCTGTAAGCACATGTAATTTTATACTGCAGTGTCTACTTTTATACAAAGCTATTGTTGTACACAAAATGTTGTTAGTTAGTTCGTGCTGAATTTTATTATATTTGGAAATTGAGCATTATATAGGGAATATCTATACACACATAATAGAAAATACATTTTATAATTTCTATACTGGAGAATGAATTAAGTAGAGCCATGCAGCTTGTGTGGAAGAGTAGAAGTAAAAGCGAGGAAGAGCGAAATAAAGACTGGCGTGTATTGGCAAGGACGAGGAGAGAGAGAGAGGCATCTCGTCAGCTCTTCTGTCCAGAGCGAGTGGTGATTCTTGATGGATGAGGAAGTAGGGTCGACTGGGACTGAGAGTATGGAGTAAAGCTATATGTTTAAGCCTGAATAGTTTACTTCGGTAGTTGTACAATACACAAAGGAATGCCGAATGAGTAATGAAAGCCCATAAATCAATAGAGAGTCCATTCCAGGGCAGAAGGACGTCAAACTCCTCTTGGCTTCGTTGTCATGTTGTTGGTGACAAGGGAAAATGACCACACCGTCACATCACAATCACCACACTCGCACTCTGACTACCAACAGCCTTAGCCTTACAGCCAAACCAAAAACCTCTATTTATACATTAAGCCATAAACGAAATACGAATACGACTCAAAAGACTTGAATTGCTATTTCATTTAACAGTAGAAGCAGCAGATTGTGTTTATGTAATATATGTGTTACTGTATGTAAAATGTCTGTGGGAGAACTAGCAGTAGGAGTATTTGTATCTGTATTGGTGTGGTGGTGAAGACAGGAGCGAGTGTGTGACACATTGTGTCTCCAAACGCCATTCATTCCACACTGTACAGTCAAATAGACCACGGTCGTGTAAACTAAAGCAAAAGTTAATGAAGGAATCAAAATACAAACGAGTTGCTTTGTACGATGCTGCCATAAGCCAATGTACTCTTTTATCTACATGTTGATATTTTGTTGACTTTTGTAATTCTACGCCCAAATGCTTTGTGCATGTAAACCAGGCAGAACAAAATTCAACCACCCACTCACACTCTAATACCAACTCCAAATCCATTTACACAGCTTTTCTCTCAAAATGCGATTTCCATTTATTTTAATGGAGTCTAATTTTTTATTAGCATTTATAAGGCGTCTGTAGGATAAATCGAACCGTGTTCTTTCCGAAAGATTTCTAAAAATAAGCAGCAAGGCTGTGTGTTTTGCAATGAGGCTTCTTCATTTACAATTTCATTCACTATATGGAACATGCAAATTATGGACATGTGAGTATTTAGGATGTGTACTAATACTATAAAACCTTCTTAGAGGAAATTAAAATGCAAATCCCTACATTATTACTTAAATGATGAAGAATCAAAACCTCTTTCATCCTATTATAATTTGTTTACAACACCAACGCAATGGATTTCTCCCTTACATTCAATTGCCTTCTTGTTTTTTCTTGTCATAATTACTGTGAATGTGCCTTGCAAGTTGTCTTGTGCGTGGGCAAATTATTCGATGCTTCCAGATGTACTACTAAGAGGGTGTACTACATAATTGCATTCATAACAATAACAGTAACGATGCAATAAAAGTAAAAATAAGTGCACAATAATCATAAAAATAATGTCATGTTAATATATACACACTCTAGTACACATGCAGAGCAAAGATAAAGAGAGAGAAGGAAGATCATTCATAAAGATAAGAAAGTTGAAGTCATATAAGTTAATGTGATGACCCAGTCCGTACATTAATTACATTTGAGTGCTTTTAAAATTTTAATTAGATTCCCTGGTCTGGTTAATGAGAATCTTATACACGCGGTGTAAAACACAAGGGGCGCAGTGGGAAATACCTTTAAAGCAAACCTGTCTTCTTGTCTTTGTGGCTGTCCACTTCATGCGATTGTTATTTATGAGACGTGACATTAAGCATAAAGAGGATACATTACCATGTAGTGTGAATGGCTGGTTGGTTACATATAATTAAAATGAATAAACAGGACAAGCTGAGATTCTGATTGATGATTGAGTCTCATTAAAGAGAGACAAGTGTGTTTTCGTTAATTTTTCCGGATGAAGAGGATTGAGTAAAATTGGCATGACATGACAGAAGGGCGGCTTTGACTTAACGTTTTAACAGTTTAGTTTTTATAGCTGTATGCTTTATATATACATAAAAGACACATCTGTGTATTATTGCTGTTTAAAACATTCCACCCTTCTCTCATCCAACATTTCTGTTGATTTGTGTTTTGTGTTCTGCTATGTTTCAGAAGTTGATACGAATATTAAAGCTTTTGTTGTGCATTTATTCGTTGCATTTAATCGTGGACCAAACTGGGAGAATGCGAGATGATGGAATGAAAGCAGTACGTCAAGTTACGTCAAGAGTTTGTTTGCTGTCTCAATCTATATAAAGAGATATAAAGCGTTTGTGTATTATCTGTAAGAGTAATGGCTACTATATAGTATCATCACATCTGTGCCTCGATCTTCTTTCCTGTGTTGCTACAAATATTCCATGAATGTACCTATATATGTAATGTATATATGTGTAGTATTATTATAGAGCCCATTGCATATAGGATGTACATTATTATATACGAGACACTCCTCTTTAAGGAAGATGGAAAGGGACAGGACGAGGATGACTTTTAAGCTGTGCATGGGATACGCAATGAAAAACATCTTCTAGTGCATTCTGCCTGTCAGTTTGGGTTCGCTATATAAAAGTGTAAGCTGTACGTATGAGTGACTATCTGTATTGGATTTACGATTTACTTAGCTTTTAGCTTTTAAGGAGAAATAGATGGGAAAGCCACGAGATGAATAGTAACGGATGCACAGCACAATCCATAAATTCTAAGAGTAGTACACACGTTTGCGAAAAAAAGAGAGAGGAGCAGGAGAGAAAAGAGTAAAACGTCTACGAATAGAAAAGATGAAACATCAACGTGTTGTGTGTGCCTTTAGACTTCCGATTTTCTCTTATGTTGTATGTGTGTGTACCATTTTCCTATTTACTTGTATGTATAGATCCAATGAAAACATTCTCGAGTGTATAGAAATTTGGCGAAATGTGGGCTGTCAACATTCAAATCGAAATGCTCTTTCACTTTTATGCACAAATCGTCCATCCTCTCTTCTGCAACCACCAAACTCTGATCTGAGAATAAAAGCATGAGGAAACATCCTTTGTCCTTTTAATGGGACGTGTCTCCTTTGCATACAGTACAGTACACACAGATTTGTCATATGCGATGTACTATATTTAGATACAAATGCAATTTTCTTCTTTTGCACTTCAAGATTTTCTTACAAATCTTCATGTCTATATTTAGAAAAATGCATGCATTGCATTACTTATTTACAGTTGTTTCACTTGCTATTTGGTATACCAACAACAAAACCAAAAACGCACATGAATTTCTACAACTGTATTAATATTATGAGACACAAAGACAATGTAAATATCAAGGTTTACTACACCAGGATGTAAGTAAGTGGTACATAGCATAATAAATGCATTTTGTGTGTGAAGGTACTCTTCTCTTATCTCTTTACACAGTAATGATTCTTGACTGTTTTTCTATCACTTCAATTTGAATTGTAATATTTTACGTACAAAATTCTAACTGTGTGTATGTAGCGAAGATATAAGAATTGAAGGAAAGGATACCTAACTGGGATGTAATAATAAGTATTATGCGTAGTAAACTAAAAGGAGCCACCGACGTATAAAAAGCTACTACTATAATTTTATCTTTGCTCATTTATTATCTACAGCGCGAGGAAAATAATTTAGATTCTGGTGGCATATAGTTAGGTAATAACAAAAGTCCATAACATTTTAAGTCTCCATAGAATATATTTTTACGAACTCTCTGGCAGCTACCAGTTATAGTATAATGTATGTACAAAACAAAAGTTTAATAGTCTTGTCTCTGCAGTGAGGGAACATCATCTGATGCAAAGTTATATTTGGAAACAAGCAGCTCTCCGCAATGAAGTCTTCTGTTTCACGTGGCTAACTTTTTACTTTGTTCCATTTCTGTCTGATGTTTAGATATAACGGGAGAATTCATGATTTGCATTTACATTCCAGTCCACTATGTAAAGTAACTGACTCGAGTCAAATAACACATACGCTACAAAGACAAGCACTTTATTGACGTTGACACCTCCACCAACATTTAGCGTATACGACCACCATGCAAACTTCTGCACTAAACACGTCCAAAATGACTTTTCGCTCTGATGTGGCATAATACTATTACTATCATAAAATGACTTTCACATATTTATACCAGGGTTGAAAATCCTGGAAGAAAGGTACCTCGGAAATTTACGGAAAAATACGTATTTTACAGGAAGTTAAATTTCTTTTTCCGTATGGAAAAATACGGAAAATAAGGAAAAATACGGAT
>JABASD010002853.1:0-23504 GCA_019776165.1 Pogonognathellus flavescens
TAGGTACTAAAATTGTATTATTTATTAGTTAAATACAAAGAAAAATTTGCGCTAATCATCATGATATTAAAGACGCTTACAAATGTGAGCGATAACATTTAGTTCCAATAAGTTGTAGTGTGCATATTATTTTTGTTCTTCCTTATTTACTTGGCGAGACAATGACCACTTCCGAATAGCTGTTAGAAAGACTCCTGACACAACCACAACAGCTCCAATAACGCTAGGGAAAGTAATGAACACATAAAAATTATTAGCGGTTCTTTAGTGCAATGTTGTTAAATAGACAGAATAAAAAATATTGAGCAAGAAAATGCTTTTATGTAATAATTGTGAATGCATCAATGTAGTGCAACTACCTCCACTTATTTGGAACAACTCCCAAAAAAATGAATTGAAATAGAAACGCAAAAATGACATCACAAGATCGAACCAAAGCGATAGGACCGGCGTCTTCTTTTTTGAGAGCAATGTTAATGCAAACAACACACAGGAAAGCTGAAACAAGTAATCCACATACAAGAAGTGTGTCAGTCATTCCTTTGGGGACAATGCTGGACCAGTCTTCAAAGACCAGATACACAGGAAGTGATAAAAAAAGTCCACATAAACCCAAAAACAATGACATCAGTAAGTAGTGGGTGTCCTTGATTTTTCGAGTTACGGCGAATTTAAACGAAAGAGTCAACATGGCAGCTACTGCTAATCCGCTTCCAATCTGTTTGGTTTCATGGTCAATTTAAACTATGACTTAGGATACTTAGGAATTACTATACCATAATACTCATTAAAATATTTGGAATTGAATTTTGCATATCTAAAATATTATTTTAATAATTCCTACTATATTATCATTATTTTCTCCTTTGTATTAAGACAAGGACTTACAAGTGTATCATTGTCAAAAGCTTGTGCTCCTGTTAAAATGGGAGGTTTTGTTACAAGACAGACACCTATAAAAGTTAAGATTGCAGAAAATATGAAAAGCCATCCACAAGCTTCGCCTACGAGAATATGTGCTATGAAATTCGTTACAACTGGACTGCTAAATACTATTACTGTCATGTCACCAAACGACAGGTAACGAATACTGAAACTTCGTAAGATGATGGAAAGTCCTTGAAGTGTTCCTTGAATCTATGTGCAGAAAAAAACAATTTATTACTGATAAGTTTTTCATGGCGACTGTAATATTATACGTATAGTATAAGTGTTAAAGGAAGCAATCACTTTATTGTCATTCGCCACGCACTGATCAGAGGGCTAGAAATAAAGCCCTCTGATAGCAAAAATTGTAACATTTAATTCAGTTTAAAAATTTTGCAAATCTTAATTATTACCACAAGAATGAAAAATGTTTTCCTCCGCTTTTTTTCAGTAAGTGGCCAAATTTCATGGAATATTTTTTGTCTTTTTGCAGCCCCGGGTCCTTTTTCGTGAAATAGAATTGCAATGCTGCATGGTAGTATTATTCCACAATTAAATATAACTGCGCTTCCAAAAGCTTTAAATCCGTAGTCATTCAGCACTTTGACAGCAAGGAACGACAAAGAAAAAATAAAACTAGCACAAAGTGCCATAATTATTCCTCCGTAACGTGATACGAAAATCGCACAAATTGACTTTTCTTTTTCGTTTTTCGAAATGCATTTCTGATTTTTCTCCGAATCTTGAAGTTCGGGGTCTGCCCTAGTAATTCTATTTTCTACAATAGTGACAGCAACTATATCACTAACTTCTTTGTCACCACTGCTGTAAGACGAAGGCATCTTAATTCAATAATGTATTTGTCAAAGTGTCGGCTAAAAATGCTGTGTCAATTAGTGAAACTGAAACCATATTATCATAATTAGTGCTGGAATTTACAACTAAATTGTTTTAGGATGGTAAAACAATATTTTAACTTATCAATTCTCAGAGAATTTATACCCTACAATACACCGTCACATAATGTTTTCAAATATTAATTATTCTCAGAACTGCGTGTTCGGTTAACAACTTTTTGCCATTTAACAAAGGTACACATAATGTATACAGATACAGTACAGTTTGTTAACAAAGATGGGTAAATTAAATGTACAAACAAGGGAATTAGGATATTTACCTTGAAGATATCACTAATATATTTGGACTTTGCTCTAAGATAGTGAACTGGCAGAAACGTGTCAGTCATTTCAATTGTAAAGCAACACAAACCAGAATCTTGAGATTAACGACAATGCGATGCTTGCTCCATGAGTTTTATTTTTGTGACAAGGAAAACCCATGAATCTCTGACAGGGAAAAGCTGAGACAGATTACCTACATTTTACATATACTTATCATTATGGAAATAAAATATTCACATACCTAAGTTGGAGGAGAGAAACTTGTCGGTAAAAACGCCTTCATATCCCTATATAGGTATATGTCATATTATTAATCGATACCTGTACCATTATAGTACTAATCGTAAGTAAGCGTTACCGAGATATGCAAACAATGAGTTAAATGGGCTGTTGTGGAGTAATAAGGTCTTTCCACTAAACGTCAACGTGAGGTATCATAATGTGTTTTATTTATCTATAATACTGTGAACATTCGAATTCCCTTCACGCATTCTACTGCAAATTTTATAGATGAGACTACTGAAGTGAAGATCATTGATAACACACAAGTATGTGTTTCGATTTTACAGTTTAGTTGTTATTATAGATGATTTGTATACATTTCTAAACCCCATATCGAGACTTTACTGCACTGCCACTGTTTTTATAGTTTGTTTGATTCGTCGTGTCGACATGTTTTCACTGATAATATTGTGAAAATTATGCCATTATGGCAGTTTATGTCTCCTCATGGCAAGTATGTATAAGGACATTGAAAAAATTATTGCTTCAGTCGCAATAGCTAAGCTAAGTAGTAGAAACATTTTACATGGTTTATTTCAGAAACTTTGCTTGAAGATTGTAGAAACGCTTGTGTGGCAGGAGCACTACAGCGTAATATGCAGTTGCTATAAATCTAATCCTGTAGTGTATGCACAATCAACTAGGTGCACATGCTTTCAATAACCAGGTAAATCCAGTAAATCGTAATGAAACATTTCATGTTATGAAACTTTATGATTAGTATGTAAAATAAAATAAAGATGCATTGTTCCAGATAATGAACAAGTAATATTTTAACATGCTCCGATGTGTGTAATATATGGATGAAATTTTATTTATACTGGAGTGCTGTATTACAGGTAGAAAAATTGTTATACAGCATTTACAGATAAGAAATTCTTAAAAAAGCAAATGCTACACTAATATTATTTCTTCTATTCTACCATTTTGGTAATAGGTATGTATAAAAATTAACGTAGATACAAAGAATTTTATATTTACAGATTAACATTGCTTATTGCAACTTGAATTATTCAGCTTTTGGACAATCCTTATTATACATACTGACTACATTGTTTCTATCGAACCCTAACTCTTCTATATGATCTAAAACTGATTTTCTCTCATCTTCCGTTAACAAGAGAGCTGTGGACAGGGACCACCAGCCTGATTGTCCATTTGGGAAGCACATAATAACAACTGTTACTTGTTTGTTATCTGTTTTGCTGATATAAACAATATCGGTTTCATCTGAAAATAAATTACACAAAACAATTTTAACCAGTTGTAGTAAACATATTCATATCCCAACATTTAAAGCATTGATCGTCTGTATGATTGCATTACAGAATGAGTAGTACGGAAATCTTACTGTATTTTCCTAAAGTTGAACTGAAGTCGCATTCTAAAGTTCCGGGCAGTGTGGTCGAAGCTCCGCATTTCCAATTAGCAACCTTGTCTCCAAATCCGAACCAGGCTCCATCAGTTTGTGAATTACTGACATCATGCTCAACTGTAGCCCGACCACACATTTTAGAAAAGTCGTCATCCATAGTTAACAATTTTCCTTGAAGTACTTCAGCAATATGAAGTCTTGCTACAACATCACCAATTTCCATGTGCCAGCCGTCTGAAGGGGCATTCTTTCTGAACTAAAATAATACATAAGTATATAATTGTGAAAATGTAAACGCATATTGTACATCGCTTCTTACCTAAATGACAGTTCAAATTTTAAAATTGAAATAGATATAGTACCTCGTGAATATCAAAGTTGCTATCTATAGCAGGCTTGTTGCAAGGACCATTTTCACGACAAACGGCGCTGGATGCTAGGTGTACAAGTCCCAGTGTTAAACAAATCTTCAGAAAGTCCATGTTTATGAATACAACTTAATTTTTCTTTGTAAAATACACAATAAGGTTGAAATCGTATTTTCAATTGTTGGAATTGGCTTATTATTAGTTTATTTAATGAATGCTCACTGCTATACTCGAGTTACAGAAAAGGATAACTGATAGTGAGTTAATCGGCGAGAAGCTTTATATAAGTATTAGAGCAATCCAAAAAAGAATCCTGAAGATTTTATCTTTTATCCAGGAACCAAAACTTTAAGATTGCTAAAATTCATCGCGTAGTTTGCTACCAACGTTTATGACATAATGCATGAACATCGTAAATTCTTGTCTTATCAGATAATCATATCCTGGAGAAATGCTGCATGCGTATCTTATATTTATACATTAAAAATGTTTTCGTAAAAATAATTTGTTATTTCCAATTGGTAACTTGTAACAATTTGTGCCGAGATAGAACATATATTATCAGTTAACTTTGGTACAATCATATCATAGTAGTATAGCCACTGTAGTACCAACATAAATCAACAATAAACCACCTTGCAAAACGGTAAGAAAATGATCATTATAANACGGTAAGAAAATGATCATTATAAATCACTGTACTGAAACAAATATTCCTAAATGATTACACATTATTGCTGTTAACAGGCAGAGAAGTACATAAATTTATTTGCTTATGTACTAAAAAAAGATGTTCTTAAGCGCTCAACTATGCGTGAATAAATAAACTTAATTATCTTTTGATACCCCTCGCATTTAATTAATAAGCAAATCGACTGACGAGTGCATTGCATGCATACTGTATGTACACGATGTATACTGTATACCTATATACGTACTCTATGTAAAGCACACACATCTCTACTGCTTCAGCTAAAAGTGTATGTACATTTCCAAGTCAAGGTTAATTTTTGTAATTAAATACAGCTAGAAAGGATGCAGACAATGTTTTTGAAAGTTGTCTTAAATATTGTTATTGATTTAAGGAGTAAAAATGTACTCAGCCATTCAAAAATCACGACTATGTATCTGTCTATTTTCGCAATAGGCAATAAACACGAATAATAAAAGCTACGCGAGCGAACAGTAAAACACGTACTTCAGTATAAATTAATGTTAAATAATAGACTTACTGTAAAGCCCTTACACGTTATCTCTATATAAATGTAGTTACACTCAACAGAAAAATAATTATAGTTGAGAATATAATCAATTAATAAATACGCAAATAAAGACTTATCATACATTAGAACACACTAATACACTAATTGTATCTGTCTGTCCTTTTCCATGTATAACATAACATGGGTTACTTTCTGTAAAAACATTTATGAGCAGCCTACTGACAACGATTCGGAAAATATGTTTACTTCAATTTCATTAACGCAAAGATGCTGCCTAAGACAAAATAATTTTTTTGAAGAACTAAATCAGGTACAATGTAGGAGTTTCAATTTTCCAGTGGTAGTTTTATTAGTGTCTGCTTCAGTAAGTAACAATGAATTGCATTTCCCGATTTTTTATTTGAATGTTGGTTTGAAGATACATTTTAAATGTGTATTTAATAATCTAATTTCTTCTTAAACTGGATTTTTACAGTAGATTGGAATTTATGTTCAGGAGGAAGCCCTATATATAATGTTTCCTCTTTCAGTTTCCAAACGACTACGGACAACATGTGAATCGAGCAGTGTTAGGTGGACACCCTTGTTTTCTGTAGCCAATTTCTCTATAACTTGCCCCACTCCTGCCAGATCCAAAGCTTGTACATTTAAAGTTATATGTGAATATGCTTTGGCATTGTGTACTGAAACAGCTCCCATAGCCTTGATTTCCTGAAAGTAAAAATCCTTATTTTAATTAAGTGCTCAGTAAGAATTTAAATCTAACAAGTACTTTATACGTCCTTAATATTGGTTGTAACATACCCCAGGCCGGTTGCTTGTCCCAATAGTTGTATTGTTGGGCTTGACAGTAAGTCGCACACAGGGCGACAGCAATTAACACCGCAAACTGTAAGTAAGAAGACTTCATGGTGTGATATGATTGATATGGCAGGTTGAAAACAAAATCCTCACCAAGTCACCAATGTAAGAAGAGAAGCGCAGTTAATGAGACACTGTTAAAATGTTGGTTGCATTCTTATTTATATATGATACAAGTTTCATCGCAAAATTATTCAATTATTCAATCTAATTATAAACTGAACTAAGTATTCCATGTATTTTGTGGTTAGTTGATTGACTAATAACAAGTAGGTGTGGTGTGACAATTACATTTCACCATAATCATGTGTTTCCAATCATCTATTTATTCAGTATTACTACCTACTAAAAATTCCCATTTGTAAAATACGGAAGCATTGTTAAGAGAAGTGGTCTGGACTTAAAGAACGTCACCAAATATACATGAAATGAAATGTTTGCGAAAATTCTCTGGAAACTTATTTATATCCTAAATCCTAACACAATACTCATAGACCTATTTCTTTTCCTTGAAGATGCAATTTTATTCCATACGTTATAATTATATGAATATTCGTGTGCCCTGTCCACAAATCTTTATTTAATCAGTATGGATACAAGTGTGACGACAATTTTATATGCATTATACGTAGAAATGACAAGGATTTTCTGTTTTCTTTTTCTGCATACTCATACCTATGCGTTTATTGCATTTATTTTATTTTTAGTTCCATAATGTTTCATAATTTCATATAGTTTACTTCCCATTGTTGCGAAATTGTCAAACAAAAAGTAAATAAATTCGAGCTGTCCTCTTACACGTTATTCTTATTTGTAGCCAGAGCTTTAATTTCTTCATGAATAAAATTCTCCAGTTGTTCCATATTCGCATGTGTTGGCACAATCTGCGCATTCATAATAATTTTCACGTAAATACTTCCGGCATAGGTTACAGATGTAAACATTATAGCTACAGGTAAAGGTTTCCAAGAAAATAAAAATAAACCTTAATAGAATGTTCTAATTAAATAAGTAGGTCATTAAGTAGTAATTGAACAATAAATAGAGCAATATCCCACAACTAACCTGTTCCTGGTATTGGCCCGACTCCTACGTAGGCGTTTTGTATTTCACATTGCAAAAAATTAACATTTTTTGTTGGACCGGGCATACACGATGCAGTTGCTGTTCCCAAAACATTTTTAGCACAAGCTTTAGCCATACAGTAAAATACAGATCCAATCAATGGCATGAGATAAAAAGACGTTATAGGCAGAGTAGAGTGTTTCAAATGTAGCAACCGTTTTTGAATGATTTTCAATCGTTTTATTGAGTCGTGTTCACCCACCGGCAAATTTATTGCAACTAAAGAACTGAAGTATAAAATATGACATGAAATATTTTAATAAGCAATACAACCCGCTTTCAGTATTTAAGATCAAGATTTGCAAAAAAGCAGAATATTATTAGCATACGCATAATTTCTTAGTTTCTCTTCTGGATGTCCAGGCATTGGGATGGGTAAAAAGCAATGCATTTTTTCCGGTAGTTTTTGACCCCAGATTAGCATAGAGTTTCTTATAGCAGCAGTGTATGCAGCTAATATCACCGCAGTAAACCCTACCGAATGAATACTACGAATTTCATACAGACTCTCTATAGATATTTGCTTCACCACTACACATTGCAGCTCAGATGAATTTCTTCCCAAATAATTTGTGTTTCGCCATTCATTTTTGTCATAAGATTCAATTATGCTTCGAGACAATTCGTAGGGTGCACGAAAAATAAATGTAGATAAGAATATCAGTCTATCCAAAACACATACATCTTGAGATATTGATTTTATATCGAATCCTGAAGTAAGAACTCTTAAAAGTTTCAGCAACGAAAATCCATCGGTAATGCAATGATGTGCTTTCAGTATAATCACAGTAGTTTTATTGTGGGCCAAGGCTGTCGAAACACAATTATTATCGAACAGAATAACCTCCCATGGACTTCGGTTTGGGGGAAACGATGTAGTAATTAACTGTGAAGAAATGACTTCGATTTCTTGTTCAGTATAAACATGATTTTCACTATGGTCTTTATTTTGGTAATGAAATACATGATTTCCGATTTTAAAGTCGACATTTTTCCAAAATAAAAATCCCATCCATTCAAATGGGATTTGTTGTAATTCGGGATACTTTAACTGTTCGTTCAAAGTCTTTGCACATATAATTTTTTCTATAACTTCCCTTTGCAATTCCTGTATTGAAATTTCTCCAGCAATCTTTAAAGTAAGGACAATATTTGCTTTTGGGTTTTCTGTTAATAAATCTACTGCGAGAACGGTACTTCTTGCTGTCAAAATTTTTCCCAAATCTTTTCGAATATATTGTCTAATTCTAGACAAAAATAATCTGCATAGAAAAATAGGTGTCAGTAGGATATACAAACTGGGCACAATAAATGACAATAGCAGTGCCAATGTGATAATTGCGCACTGCCTTGCTATGAATTTAAGTTTTTGCTTAACCACAAAAGCAAAACCCTCCATTTTTATTTTCCTTACTTTATATTCTTGAGAATCTTTGAAAAGGATAACTCTTACAATACATTTATCATATATTTGTCTGAATTAATTTAGTACCATACTAGAACGAAATTAACATTCAGGGAATAACCTAAATACAGGAAATGGCAGATAATATTATATGAAAAACAAAATATGAGTTTTTGTCATAATATCTAGTATTATGTATTTACACATGACATAACACGCATTTAATATTTTTATCACGCAATGCTATTTAATTATATAATTAAGTAGGTATGTGATGTATACAACCAAATACAACTATTTATTACGTATTCAATCAATTGCTATAACTTAAGCACCCATACTCAACTTTTGTTGTTTGCGTGTCTCAGATACAAGAGAATAGTATAATTAACTCTCAATATCCCTGGTTTCAACACCTATGATTAGGTGCTCAACAGTTCTCACGATACCCAATTAGGCTGTTTTGTTCGACCCACAAGTAGAAAAATACTAGGTGTGCATATCGATATTTTATGTAATTGTTACTTTGAACGGAAAGAGATAAAATAATCTTAATTAACTAGGTAATTCATTGTTTTGTTCATTTAAAAACAATATAAATTTAAAATGCATATAATATATTGGAAACCTTCTTCCGCTTAAAACTTCTGAATAAACTATTTCCACTTCTGCTCTTAAAGAGACGATTTATAAGCTTTTGCATTTCTATATTTGGTAATGCAATGAATTAATATTGTATGAAAATAAATATTAAGAAGAAGAATAAAACTTATGACGAAAACATCCTTGTCTCATGTACGATAAGTTCTCCAATTGAACTATATGGTGAAATGGTGAACTCTCGAGTTCATCACTTCACCATAAAGCAACAGTATTCAGCTAATGTGGAAAAGTCTCACACATTCTGCATGTGCATGTGTTACACCAAAAAGCGAATATAGGTAGATAATATTACACTACGTGGTTTATTTTTATCAGTAAAAATAAACATACAGAAATGTGTAATAATAGACAACTCTGTCAGTTTCCTGCACGTATTGCAGTTTGAAAGTTGGGCTCAACTACAAGCAAAGCTACATGCAATTGGTGTCTGTAGCAATAAGCGACGACCAGGAGCTGTCATTATTATTTGGAAAATTTGTTGTTTCATCCTCTATATCAGGAACGGTCAAACACAATAATATTTTACCACTATCTTGTACACATAATATCGCCATAAAAATAATTTAGGAGTACATGTCTATATACACTTATTATTTCCAAGTATTTCAAGTATAATGTCATGTCTGTTATAGAATCCATTAGTATGTTATATTATTAGCATATAATCGGAAATCAATGTATAAGTGGCTTATTTGCATTCCATTTTTATATGAAATTGCTCCCGAATGGTTTCCGTGAGACAGAAGGATTCCAATTTTATTTTTTGAAGTTATATAAGAACTATGGAGCCCAATACCCAAATATCTATAACTGATGGGTCCCTGCGAGCTGAATTGGAGTGGACACGCATTACACATATTGTCTCGTATACAGCAAAATAAATTGCAATATATATTTAGCTTTGATTCTAACATATTATGCGAAATAAAGCATAGCGGTAATATTGACAATCCTACTCTACATATGTACATACATCATTCAGAACTGTACGTTATTTTACTTTTGTGCAAATATATGAGAACTCAAACAAAGCTCTAGAGTTAGATAATAACAATAACGTTAACGATAAAGGCTATTTAACAAACGGGTATTGAAACTGTATGCGTATATAATACATGTATGTCGAAACTGACTGGCAAACGGGCGAAATTGTATACAATGTTGGTTACGTGACTAGGCTTGCTGCACAGTAAAATACGTATTTACTAATGAAAACTTGCTTCAAGGACAAAATACTACTCCAACTATATTCATACTTGACTTTGCTCCAAAATAAACGCAGAATCCGCCCGTTCTGTTGTAGACAGGAGGAAAGGAGTGTATGTAGAGATTACATAATACATATACATGCATTGTAATTTTATGCTGCACCAACTAGACATAGACGTTAGCTAGTAGGAAGTGAGGTGTATTATACAACAAGTGTAAGTTTTACAGTAGAGTTGTGTTGCATGCATATACAATATCTGTGAAACAATAACAACATAATTATTTACATTCATCACAAGAGAATCACGAACAAAATTTAAACTCATCAAGAACTTTTTGCAATTAGCAACCAACTGTCATTTATAGTCTTTGTTCCACACGAATAGAGAAAAATGTCGTCTTCCATCGAAAAGAAAAAATGTGAGAAAAATGTGTACAGAATATTTGAACGAGATCACAAAGATATATCACACTGGTGGAAAACCGGGCAAATTTTGATGTATTTTGTTGTGTTTGTAAGTGGACTTGCGTCCAGTGTAGCATTTGGAAATATATTAGCAGCTTTCCAGCTCCAGTGTATTCTCAATTCTAATATGAGGCTTAAAGATATACAAGTGCAACATGAAATTGATAATAGTACAGGGAAAGAATATGACATTTGGCCAAAGCTGACTAAAGACAACATTGAAGTGTTTGAGTGGGGCGAGTTTGATACTTGCCAGTTTTGTACGTTCGGACCGGCTGCGTCTGCCATCGTGGCCTTTCTTTGGGGAGCTTTATTCTTCAACTGTGGCAAAGGAGGAAGAAATGTACAAAAGTAATCAAATAATTTTACTTTATTGAACATTATGGTAATGATGTGGACATGTGTTTATAAAAACTTTAAAGGTTTCTTTTTTACCTTTCCCATTATAAATGAATTTATTTTTGCGCTTTCATTTTAGTTCCACACAAGCATGGCGAATAGTTCCTCCAGCATTTTTATTTACATTATCTTTGTTTATCATGTCAACAGTCAATCTTAGCATGATAACAAGTGGATTCTTAAGCTTCTGCCATAATATAATGTATAACAGTACAAACTTGGAAGTAAATTTAACCAGGTAAATTACTGTAATACCACAAGTATTAATTATATCGGTCTTTGCCCAAAATTCTACACTCCTCCATTATCAGATTAATTTTCTGATTTTTTACAATTTACAGTTGTGGGGACGTCTTTAGCCTAAACTTTCCATGGGACAAGTACAATACAAATCTATACGAAAGTTATGTTATTGCACAAGTAAGTGTGTCAGTATTTAAACCATACATACGCATAATACTTTGGCTGATTGGCTGTATATAGTATTTTTAATTTATATGATTTTGATTTTTTCGTAGACTGGTTCAGTATTAGTGTTCTTTGGGTGGTTTATGGCTCTCGTAATTCTTCTAGTTCGCTGTGGAACACATGTAGATTTTGTAATATTAACTCGGGTTCCGAATGCTCCGCCAATTTCCTTAATTAAAAAGGAAATTATTAGCAGCCACGATGAACAGTGTGTAACCACAGACTCAAGTGACAATGAGGACGAAAGTATATTTGGAGAAGATGAGCATAATGAACTTCTTCTGACGGTTGATAAGACTTGTTTGCATAATCCTCCCCTGTCTGAAGAAGATAGAATCAGTGAAGCTACAAATGTTCCTCTTATTACCCGAAGAAAGGTTTAAGTATTTAAATAAAGCAATAATATTTAATTAAATAATGTTGCCAATAATATAGAAACTTAAATTGATGTAACAAGCAGCTGCTAATTAAGAATGCATGTAATTTTATTGACTGAGTTTTTATCGTATAAACACTTTTGCAGAAAAGTTCCTAACGGTGGATGTAACGATATCAAAATATCTACTTAACATTTACTTATAATGGTGTATCAAAGTCTAATAAACGTTTTTAGTCCATTTGACTAACAGTTGTATTAATTATGTAGTACCTAGAGATATGTATTCACACAATTCACAGTATTTATAAATTAGTAATAGTTATGAATATGTATTCGTATTGTAATATCATTGTTGTGTTAACGGTATTAGGAATTTTTGTATTTGTATAATGTTTTTGTGTTTTTTTTAATAAAAATTGTTGCTTTAGCTATCTAGCTCCGGTTTAACTTGAATATTTACAGATGATGTAAGCCATCGGTTAGAATTCCAAACAGATGCAGCACATATGACCTGGTCAACTTCACTGGAAATCTTCAAAAGTTCGAAGCAAGGACACTTGTCAGAATCCTTTGAGATTTTCTCTGCAACAGTAATCATTTAATAAAATTTCTGTGTATATAAAATGCATTAAAACACAATATGTGAACAAAATACCTTCTCTGTAGGTTCCATTTTTAAGTCTCGTGTACCAAATAACAGGAAGAACGAGCGTGTAGTCAACTATTTCGCAGGAGAACGAATAGCGTTTGTTTGCACGGAATTCTTGATTTGGGTTTGAGATTTTAATGGAAATGAGAGCTTCTGGAAGAGCTGTTAGAGCGTCTGAATCTGCATTTGACATAATTAGAATAGGAGATTATAATATTTTATCTATACCGAGATTACTATAATATTTCACATAAGAAAAAAATAATGTTATTAACATTAGCAAATTCACGATTTCTATGATTGACATACATATTTTTTTGTCCAGGCCGTAAAAATAATTTGTAATTTTAGTGTCGAATTTAGTAGTTTGTATGAAAAGTCCATGATTATATCTATTGTAAAAGTCGACACAGCCTTGGCCACTTGTCCATGTCAAAAGCCCGGCTTTTTCATTTACGTTAGTAATTTTTTGTAAAGCTCCTAATCTCGTTGATGTATTTTTATCATACGTCCAACAACTCTTTTCTTGAATAACACAGCGTGAGATATGCCTTGCATGAGTTACACTTTGAGCTTCAACATCTATTGCATATCCTGTTTTGTTTGCCGGAAAACAAAAACGTATCATTCCAGAATCATCCAAAAACTTGATGGTGGATGAAAGCTTTGGAGAATTTAATACTTCAGAATCTACAAAGAAAATCATTTATTTTTAATACTTTTTTCACTAGACACATTTCTGTCCGAATTTTGAGTACCTACTTTGACAAATTTTATTTTCATTAGATAATGTCCATTCATCTCCTTGAAGGTTTGGTAACTGTGTTCCACCTGATAATTAAAAAAGAAAAATGCACTGCATTTTTATACGATTTTTTACACTATTCAGACAATTTAGCTTCCTAAATTAGGACTTTACCCAGAAGGTTTACCATTCATTAAAAGAAACAAATTTGTTCCTTTTGTTTTATTATTCACAGAATATATAGAATATTTTCCACTCCATGAATGATCCTTGTGTACACTAAAAACTGCATTGTAGGAAGTTGTTACAATTCCTCGTAGTGTTGAAGATAATTCTTTGTGGAATTTCGGGTTGAATTCTCTGGAATGCTTGAAAGATTCAAATTCATGGAAATTATTCAATGGGTCTAATTGGGATTCATGAGAGATATCCATGAAAAAGACAAATAATTATTTTTGTTCCCTAATGCAAAACTAAACATGCACTTACCACTTGACCATAAAAATCCACATCTATAGGATATTTAGCAGAACATTTAATTACAATATCATCGTTTGCATTCCAACAGTCGCTTGTTCTTCTTTGGATTGCAAATGTACTTTTCCTTGTGCATTTTATCTCTGGAGAGTCTTTCACGACTTCCTTCTCTCCAAGATGAGATTCGCAATCATGAACATACAATTTGCACACAGGATCTTCAGCCGGATCAACTATTCCTCTACACCACTGATTTATTTTTGCCACTGGTTTTATTGTAACCGTAATCGGTCTGGGCGTGGTGGTTGTCGTAGTAGTAGTCGTCGTAGTGGTAGTCGTAGTCCTCTTGGCAGCCTTAGTCCTCCTAGTAGGCCTAAAAGTCGAGGTGGTAGTAGGAGTCGAAGTAGTCGTAGTAGTCGGTGTAGTTGTAGTACCCGGTGTAGTTGTAGTAGGAGTAGTAGTGGAAATCGGAGTAGTCGTAGGAATCGGAGTAGTCGTAGGAATCGGAGTAGTCGTAGGAATGGGAGTAGTAGTAGAAATAGGAGTTGTTGTGGAAATTGGAGTAGTTGTGGAAATCGGGGTAGTTGTGGAAATCGGGGTAGTTGTGGAAATCGGGGCAGTTGTGGAAATCGGGGTAGTCGTAGAAGTCGGAATAGTGGTGGAATTTGTGGTATAAGTAGAAGTGGGGGGAAATGTCCTTCTGAATAATGGTTGATGATTTGTTATTCGTCTTACTTTAATACGTTTCACTACTTTTACACTACTAGCTGTGCTCAAGCTAATGATGAGAAATAAACCGAATAAAATTATAAATCTTGCTGAGAACATTTTCGACATTTTAAGTCAAAGTATACGAAAGAATAGCCAAGATTTTATTTTTCTAATCAAATAGAACGATTTTACGCCTCTGATGACTTAGAAGTGAAGAGCGGTTGCAGACATGCATTTGTTGGCAAGACATGTCTTCTTTCTGACTTGAGATTAGCAACTTAATTTTTTCTTCGTGGATTAATTAGGTTAAGTTTGTCAAAATACTTTCTACACTTCTACAAAGCGTAAAGCAAACTACAAAGCAAGTAAAATGATACAGTGTCTTAATCTTAATACGGCTTAGCTCATGCGGATGGCAAAATAAAGATGTGTCTAGATGTTTTACATAGGTTTAGCTAGGTTTACCTACATAATGATGATACACAATGTAAGATACACAACACCACATGCTATGTCTGTGCATAAGAAATACAAGTTTGCATGGCTTATGGTATTGTAAACACGATTAAAGAAATCTGGATTTCTGAGACAGTTGTACAGAAAAATGTTCTTAACAAACATTGAGCTGAATTAGAAACCTGATTTTTAACACAGTAATAATATTTGTATGAAGTAAAACTAGTTTTAATGGTTATATAGTAATGATTGGTGGGCACCGTGTCAGTAGTGTGAATAACACATCTTAGGCCCATCATCGGTAATACGCACACATGTAAGGTTACCTTTACTTCTTGGATTGAATTCCGCAAACAACTGATAGCAATTTGCAATCAATCAGCACATCAGCACTAGCACACATATCATATCAATATGTTAACATTGAAGCTGCTTCATAAAGAAGATAAAATTTGAACCCACAAGAAAAGAACACCTACGGCGAATTTGCCCAAAGCTGTGTTAGGATCTGATGACCTTAGCAAAGAGTGAGGGAGTGCAGTGCACATCATTCTGATTTCATCATCAGACCACATTAAAATTACTATTACTTAAGATTAACAAAATGATTAATGAGATTTACAATTTCTGCTCTTTTTTGTCGTTTGTTTTGCCAGTGCCACATAAAGTGTGCGTGCGTTAATTTTATGAGATTTATATATTTTCTCTAAGTAAGCTTAATCAAATTACTCTTTTATTATCTCCGTAAGTTACTTATGTGTTATTTCACAAATAATATATTATTCAATTGATTTGACTTTTTAACCTTCGATGTTGTTAGAAAATAATTTGTTTAGAGATTCAAAGGTTCAAATACAAGTGGTTTTACAAGTGTGGTTAATCCACACTATGGTGTGTGCTTTTGATTACAGGACCGTCATACTATAGCATAGGTAAGAAAGACGGTACAATACAATGACACGCTATGATGACCATTAAGACTAACTAGCTATGTTTTATGCAAAAAACAGAATGCTTTTCAGCGGATGTGCATAATGCGTTAATTAAATTGATGCGTCTCAAAACATTTTACACTACCTGCTCAAACTTTACATCCATGACAGTCTATGAGACGAAAATATATTCTACTTTACTAACCACTAGTTTAATTAATCTTAATAATAAAAATAAAAATTATTGCATTAAATGTTTTTTAATGTAGGTACCTAGATAATCTAAAGTTGTAGACATTGTATACGATCATGTCCCTTTTACTTAAAGTTTGCAATTAAAAATAGTGCCAATCTCAAAAACTGAAATAAAAAGCTATTTCAAAATGGTAAACTGCTTTTTATTAAAACTCGCTACTGTTGCCACTATTGTGTAAGCACATGCGTATGCATTAGTATTTATTTCTATGCAATTAATTGGAAATTAAACCAAAGGGAAGTTTATATTGTAACTGTCAGTTGTGGTACGAAGCTGTTTCTATACATTGAATGAGCATGTGGTACCGGGGGACAGTTACCCACAGATGCTTCGGTCACTAAATATATACGGGATAGGACGCTAAATGCGCACTTTAGCAAACAAACCAGAAAATAAAAATTAAGTCTACAATTGCTGTATTATTATAATGGTTTCCAGTTACAATCAAAACTTCACTTTGAGTAATATTTTGCTTTATTTAATATTTTGCACTATTAAATATTTTGACATAATGAAAGTTTGATTGGTCAAAGCAGACAAAGGTGAAACCGATGATGCGCTATTATGACAATAACGACAAACGCAATAAGGATGACAATCATTTAACAAGCGCAATGATAGACAATGAAAATATTTTAAGCGTCTGCGTTAGTTTTATCTAAAGCAAATGTTGAGACTTATTGTGATGTATTTCCGATTTATATGTGACGTTTATGCCCAATTAAGTCAATCAAAGGTTAAACTGGGATCAGCAAATAATGCAGTCTTAAAAAATTGTATTTACAAAATAATGAATAGTCACTTTGAATAAAAACATTATTGACATGACAGGGATGGACTATCATACAATTCTCGAAAGTAAGTAGCTAAGCACTAAGCAGTATTGTTATTACAAACGTACAATAGACCCTGTGTGAACTGAATACAATTTATTTTTCCAAACCTTCATTTGTACTTTTGTATTGCAAATGCTAATTCAGAAACAGTAACATGTAAATACATGACGCAGTAATGTTCTTACAATGACAGTCATTGTCATTTTGGTCATGGGCATATAGTAGTCATATCGACGAACGTACCTGTAAAGTCTAATGAGATTCAAATAGCTTTCCGTATCAATGGGCTGCGGATTTGAGATGAGACATGTGTATAATCTGTACAGAGATGTATTGGTAAATGGTAAGCATAACCTTAACGAACCAAACTACTTCCACCTGAAATATTTTATGGTGATTTCTCCAGAATGGGCATGTTCTTCTGTTGTTACACGCTTTTATACAGTATCGCATTGTGTACCTACATGTAAAGATATTAGGTACTGTATAGGTAGACGGAAAGAAGTCATTGTTATTAGTATGTATAGAGGTAAACGAAGTTGGCAAAATACTTGGAAAGTACAGCAATTAAATCCGAGGAGAGCACTCGCAATCAGGTCATTTATTCATTTCCATTTCATAGCTCTCAGACTCCTCGTGTATCTTTTCAAACTAGTCACGCTATTGCACGAGTTTATTATATTATAATTTAACGATTCTAAAACTTCTGTCATTAACGCATTATCATTGTTTGAATCAGTTGATACTTTAATTTACATTAGTCCAGTGTACTGTAATGAATAGTGAATTAAGTGTGTACAACTGTCAAAAATGTAATTTAATTTTAGTATAGCAACAACATTGGATATTTTCCGCTTCTCAGCTTGCCAGTGCCAGTACTCGAACGAGCAATAGTTCATCAAAAAGGTAAATTATAAAAATCGAATCCATAAGCTTGTAAGTTATACTTGTTAGAATAAAAATAACCTATCCGTACTAAAAATAACTCCATATCGCTTTTAACAATAATGTCTAGATCTGTACACACACACACAGATACAAATTGTAGACCAATAAATTATCCTAGGCATTTATTACATAATATTTATTTTACATGATTCGCACATAATATGGGTATAGGCTAGGTAAGGTATTCGATTAATTTCAACAGATAAAAAATCCTCAATGTGTATGGTGCATTGATGCATAGCAAACCAGACAGAAATTGATTTGTCACAAGCAGGACAATAAGTTATAAAACTTACATCAGATACTAAATACACGCTGATGCTAAACGTAATTTAATAGTTAATCTTGGTATTTGCTCGCTTAAAGCACTTTTTCTCCAACCAGATTTGTTACAGCGTCAAACATGAAACATTTAGTATTATTGCAGCCGTAATATGCAACCACCCAATCAGTATAATATGTTATAGGCTCATAGATTGTTGGCTCCCAAACCGATTCAAGTCAGATGTGCATGTGCATAATACTTTAACAGTAACACAAAAACTGGAAAGACGATTGTTATTGCAATATAACTATAACAGTATATTATCATTCCAATTTAATTCTTACTTCAGGTATAGTAAATGCATATACTGTAGAAGCTATAGCATACTTTTTATGCGTATGTAAACATCGCATAATATTCGCATATGATTCGTATATGTACTGAAGAGAGTCGATGTATGCGATCAAGGTTAACTCCATAATAGTCACAGACATTTAGTTTAGTGTCTGCCATATTCAATAGTGATGGTATAATACAGACAAAGAAAGGCTCATGCTGAGCATTTTGTAAAAATTCAGCCGAAAAGTATAATACATAAACATATATAGAAAGCTACTTTTACTAATTTAAATTGAATACACCTGTATAACATAATCTGAACTATGTTTCACACAAAGATTAAAGAAGAATTTGATTTGTTCTAGGTTGCTTTACACACTCTTTGTTTGTCAAGTGAAGAATTACATTGCATTAGTTTTGGTTGGAGATTGAAAGTTGCAGTTGAAAAACTGAAAGTATGTTGTACACAAAAGTGGAAGATGTACTTGAAGCACTGGGTGAGTTTTAATAACTTTCTATCTACAAATCTTCTTGTTCTTCTACCCCATACACACGCAACTGCTGTGCTCATTACGATTCAAGAATTTTGTGAAATTTTGTACATTGTTCAATGTTAATTGTGTTTTGACGCAGGAGGTTACTCAAAATATCAAAAATGGCTCACGTTTGCTCTCATCTTTCCTCAGTTTCCTACAGCGATGATAGTTCTGTCACCAATCTTTATTGGATCAAATAAAGTTCCTTTGTTATGTGATAGAGATACATATATACATGAAAATTATTCGGATACCTGCACGAGCAAACTGAATTGCACATACGATGAAACGAATTTTCAGTATGTGTCTATTGTACAGGAGGTAGGTATTATGCATATACCAACACATAATTACATAAACTACTTGCATTGACGTTACAACAATATTTTTAGCTTTTAAATAATCTCAAAATAATGAATATTTATATACTTCCTACATATAATGTACAATAGGTACTATATACATTTCAAGTTGCCTACTACAATTAGAATGAAGCACCTAACCTAACGCTAACTTTTAGCAATTTGTGTTAATGTTATAGTGGAATCTGGTTTGCTCCAGAAGTTGGGTTGCTGACACAATAACAAGTTTTCAAATGGCCGGAATGATGACAGGAGCATTTGTGTCTTCAGTTTTTTCTGATACGTAAGCATAAATTATGGTAATAATATTTGTTTTCTTTTAATATTTAACAATATTGTTATTGGTCTAAAATATTATATCATTTTAATTTATAGATTTGGACGCAAGAAATGTTTCATTGTGCAAACTTTCATGATGGGTATCTTAGGAATGATGCCGGCATTAACATACAATCCATGGGCTTACACAGCAACACGATTTTTCGCCGGTTTTGGTGTAGGAGGTAACTATCAATATAATTATGTTTTCATCTTACATAGAATTGTCGTCAGGAATTTTAATATATACATGCACTTTGTACATTTTTAGTACGTAACTTAAAAATTCTTGTCATTTCCATGTTTTCAGCATGCTTTGTCGTGTACCTGTCTCATTTAATGGAGTTTCTAGTTCCTTCCTGGAGAACTATATGTGGAACACTGAGTTTGTTTCCTTTAGGAGAAATGTGTTTACCTCTTTTGGCGTATTTGATTGGCAACTGGAGAATATTAACGTTTGCTACAGCTTTACCAGCACTTTTGATTCTTCCTTTTTACAAGTGGGTACTGCAGTTTAAGTTACTACAAAACCATGAAATTAAAATATTTGAGCAAAAAGCTAAACGTTATGTTTCGTGAACAGCACCATTTTGGAGAGCCCTCGTTGGTTACTGGTACGAAACAAACCAGAAGAAGCTCACAAGGTATTCGAAACTATTGCAAAATGGAATTCAAAACCAGCACCAACTTTGGAAGAAATTCAAAAGCTTCAAAGTTCCATATTAAATCAGGAGCAATCAGCTCTGCGTGGAATCAAAGCAATGAAAACAATTATTTCAAACAGAAGACTGCGAATTAATTTGGCAATTGAAACACTTTGCGTCATGACTTGTGCCATTGTTTACTACGGAGTTTCATTCAGTGCAAAGAATCTGGGAGGAAACAAATATTTGAATATTGTTTATATGGGAATCCTGGACCTTTTCGCATCTCCTGCATCAATTCTTTTCACAAACCGGATCGGCCGAAGAAAAACATTTATGCTATATATGTTCACGGGAACGGTGTTTATGGCTGCGATTGTCTTGTTGCAATATATCAGTGCTGAGGCACCCACAACTCCAATTGCCGTTATTGCTCTTTCACTTTGTGGAAGATTTTGTATCATTGCCTCTTGGGGTTCTCTGAAAATCATGATCATGGAAACATCCCCTACAAATCTAAGAGCCACTTGCTTAGGGTTCACAGTATTTTCTGGATATTTCGGAGGCATTTTGGCTCCTCAATTAGTGCTGCTTGGGACTAGTAAGATTGCCATTTTTAATTAATTAACTAAATTGGATCTCATTTTAATTAATAATTATTGGTTGTGTACAATTCTTCAGATTATTACTGTAATTGTTTTTACTTAATTATTAATGATCATTTTGATGAACTCTTACAGTTTCTCCACCACTTCCTTATTTAATATTGTGCGTGATGACGGTTTCGTGTTCAATATTCTCATGGTTCTTGTCAGAAATGGTAGAGAAGCCACTGGAAGATACGATGGAAGAAAACAATCGTGTGGAAATGCAGATGAAATGAAGCTTTTAACATGTATTTATATATATTGTTAATTGTGTATACCGACGGTAAGTTACAGTACGTAACTTGTTTTTTAATATGACTGAGAAATATATTTTTTCTAATGTATTTCAGTATGATTCTATTATCTAAAGAGAACACAATGTTTTTATAAACTGAAATAAAGTTGACACATGAAAACGAAAAAACTAGATTAAAGTTTTAAGCCGCAATGATCTATGTGCATGCAGAAGATTTCATAATTAATTCTCACGCGATCTGCTAACGAGACAATCGCACTCGTTGGTTAGAACTGCAAAAAACTACATTTCATATTATACTCATTAATTAATTACAGTATTATCTAGTCAGGACAGTCCACATATTTTTCATCAGCGTAAAGACATACAAACTAGCTAGCCAGCTACTACAACAATTTTATCAAAGAGGAAAACAGTTTGTGTGAGAGTAGACACTTGTTGCCTTCAAACAAACTTTGAGTAAATATTTGCTGCAGCAATTTTTCATGCACGAAATCATAGATACATCTGAATGTATAAATGCTTGCTTAATCCACTTATTCAATACAAAATATCAGTTTAACACAAAAAATTGTCTTCGTCCCTGTTATGTACACAAGGTATCTTTATGCTTTCATGTTAATACAGTGTTGTATATTGATATTAATAGACCAGTGTGACTGCACGGTCACTTGTACCATTCGAAATTAACAATTGAAGCAGACTAGAAGTACCAGAGGAATACACAGTAACGGTAACTTACTTATCTTATTAAGTGTCTGCTTCTTTATTATCAAATATTATAAAGTTTCGTTTCGATTTGGGATCAAGTTTGGAAACAATTTGTATGCATTCAATATTCATTTGTGCGTATGTTTACCAATACAAGACATGCTTGTTGATCAACTTTGTCGTACAATAAGCTCATGATCACTTGTAGTTTTTATCACGCTTACTTACCTAGCGATAGTAAGACCGTAGTCGAGTCTTTCGTGTTATGTAGTAGTATAGAACTTTTAGTTCTACTTACCAAAGAGATAAGAATAGTAAAAAATACTAAATTGGTTTTCTAACATGTTTATAATATGTATTATATATGCACATTATACGTACACAACAGGATATTGAATAGAGAATATCTTCCAACGAATATTTTAATCAAACAAAATGCATGAGATACCGGTGTGTGCTTACTTTGCTGCTAAAACGTGTACTACTTTATTACTACCAAGAAAATCAAAGTTCAAGCTATTATTAACTGACAGCTCAGCTCTTAATCTTTGTTCGGCTCTGCATAAATAATCATCTTTGCTTTAGAGTTCTTACTAAACAGGTCATGTAGGTGCTGAGCAATTAGTTTTCTTGGAACTACTTATTTGTTACCCAACGCTTGATTCATAATGCCACAAACAACGACCACTTCAATACAATGCACATAAAATCAAACATGAGACAATAAGTACCTTGAACCTTTGTACATATTCTTCAGTCACAATTTACAAGAATTCAATAAGTGTGGGTATTTTTAGAAAGTGACTAACACAATCTGCATCGTCAATAATACCTCTATAGTATTTCTTTAATATGAAAAGGTGTCCCTAAAAACTTTGCACGTTAGTACAACATCACAAAGGAACGTCCTATTATATACGAAGACAATAATTTATATTTGAATGTAGCTATAAGAGTATTTAATGCCGAAAGTCATCGCGTAAATTTTTTTATGTTTACATACCTATACTTAGGCATCCTTTATTAAGTAGCGGAAGCTACTTTATAAAAATGGTGAATACGTCCGTCCGTCCGTCCGTCCGTCC
>JABASD010002854.1:0-23498 GCA_019776165.1 Pogonognathellus flavescens
ACCCGTAAATTTCGGGTCGGGTTCGGGTTTACCCGACCCGAACCCGACCCGTTCCCAAGTCTAATAACCACCTACAGAAGCTACTAGCAGTCATTGTACGAAAGAGACTGACTCGTAAATATATTATTTTATACGCCACACTCACCACGGCCCACTGACTGAGATATTGTATTCTTTTCACTGGCATACGTCTCTCACACTCAACTAAGAAGGCACAGTAGTGAAACAATGAAACGATGGAGCACAAACAATGGAAATTTTAAGAAGGTATATATATTGCAAGCGAAAGAGTTGCAGGAGAAGTGTGCTGAAGACATATAGAAAATACCTTCACTCCATTACGGATCGGATATTTCTATGACTGTTCTTATTTCTCGGTAAGTAGATACAAGTGAATGACTCGATACGATTCGAGGACAATGACGATGACTTGGGTTCTACTACGATTTTCTTAACTCTGCTTACTTGCTCCTCGGATTTCTATAGTTTATTATTTATAACGACGTGGCAGAGAAATACATTGAATCTTGTATTAGCATGCACTATTTAGTAAAATATAAATATAACGAATTGCCATTTATAAGTCTGTCGGCTTCGGTTAGAAAGATAGTGGAGATGTTAGCGAAAACATGTGCTCTTGTGTCTTGATGGTGTTGGTTGGACTTAAATGAAACCTGATGATAAAGTTTATTAATATCATTAAGGAGAAACTGTCTATATATATTTCCTTATTTTCTTTTTCTGAAGTAGGTGGTGGTGTAATGCAAGATACTACGGAACCACTCAAAGGAAAACTTGACGGAAGCACGAAACTTGATCAATGCACAGATTTCGACAGGATAGGACTGAGCAAAAGGAGTTGAAGTAGTTACTCTAGTTGATTTGAAATAAATAGACCCTTCAGATTCTCTGATAGCTGTACAATCTGTCCAAGTCAACTCAATTTAAGAAGCGATAACAGTGATAATATGTAATAATAACGCAAAAGGAGAGCCAGCTTCAAGGACTTCAATCCGATTGCAATTCTTGGTTAGTGAGCTATGAGGAAGACACTATGAGTAAATACTTCTAAGTAACCAAGTAACTGAGCTGTGTGATCGGAAAGAGGGATATATGCATTTACTACAAATAAAGTCGACGATGTAATAGAAGCTGGTCGTAGTGTGTTCTGAGGAGATGTATGGGATGCATCGGATGAGACAAAACCGGCGGCAGAGCCGGCTTCTCTATTTTTGGCGGAGTAAGTGCAGAAAAAACTGTTGTACCAGAATCTGTCGTTACACCAACTTTTTCATCGTCGAATAACTCTTTATACATGTTTCTACCCACAACATGAAGTTTGCCGCATCCCATAAGGGCCAAGATAAATTTCTTTGCCGAATGTATTGCGACAAATGTTACTAATTATTTGCAGAAAGACATGTCTATCATTTCACAGTTCAAGTAACAAGCCACATGGATTGGATCGGAACGGATGGATTCAATCGCATACGAATGAGAAACTATCCGTGTTGCAGATCTACTCTCTCTCTCTCTCGCACTCTGCACTGGATCAAATATAACGAGTAGGTACTCTCAACTATAACAACATTATCTCAATGTATAAATACACAAAACACCTTAATAAATTCTAAATCTCTAAGTGCTGTATTATAATTGTAAGCATCCAACGGATACAAAGCAGTAGATGCATTGTACCATTCCATGTAGCCATTCGGCAGCAGCACATGTAATGTGAGCTGGTAATAACGTTAAGAGTAGGAAGCAAAATTCTAAGTACTGAGAATCGCTAATGCACACAAACAGGAGCAATGATCAATGCATCACCTTACTCCCTGTACATACATCTGCCTACATGAGATCCTCCCCGGTAATAAAAAGGCTTAGAGAGACGTAGTGCTTGACTGTGGAGTAAAGTAATAGCAATACACACACCAAGAAGAACACCATACTGCTGTGTTGACTAACTTTGAGAAGAATCCAATCTAATATTATTTTATTATACGTACTTATGTTGGCTACGAAGTACGTGTTCTGCTTACTCCTTCGTACTTAAATGTTCTTTCCTCGAAAACGATCTGGACAGAAAGTTGCAAAAATACATGTTGACAAGGCGCATATCACTACACACATCTCTCTGTCTGCTGATGAGAATTGCTGTATATATTTTGTGATCGATTTCTCCTAAACTTATTTCTGTACACACATTATACTTCTATTACCGTTTAATGGGACACTAAAAATACTCAGCCGTTGAGCATAGTCGACTTGCAAGTTGAAACGATGAATTTTTTACAAGCCCTGCACAGAAATAAAATGCTTGGGTGCGACGTTATTAATGTGCCTATTCTACATAAAGTAAAACAATAAGGCTGGACAGATTACAATGTTACAATCTTCTTTACTGTGTCGGTTATTTGTAAAAAAAGCAAAGGTCACTTACAGATCAAGTACAGATTAAGTACAGGAAAGTGATTTTATGTCGATAAACAATTGATAAAAAAATACGCTGACAAGCAGTTTTTAAATAAGCAGGTCTTAGAGATCTTGTTTAAGAATACAAAGTTATTATGTCTTTACGTCAGTCAGAGTTCTTTGTCAACTAGCTCATGCAGATCTGCTAATGCTTAATACCTAATTAACAATGTTTTTAAGCATTGCTTATGGTGATTAATGACATCGTATATTATTGTTATCACTTTAAGATTCGGACACTCAGACATTCTGAATCTCGAGAACACATAAAGACACATTGCTACATTGTATACTATCGCATATTAATCTTGTCCGACAGTAATAAAATACAATGTATCTTTTTGTGTTGCAGAGTACATAAGCAGAAAGAGTAGAGGCTGTGTGTATCTTTGTGTGTGACAGCGTATGACCTCTTTCTCAACGTGGATTGTGTCGATTACACAGTAATGTGATATGTAAGCAATCTGAGAAAAGTCAAGAAAGAGATAAATTGCTTTCGACTTCACCAGACTGATTTCAATAACATCGATGAGTGCCCCTATCTAATTACATTGACCGATTCTTTTTATGAAGAAAACTGTGAGATCAGAAGATCAGTAAAATTCAGCAGTACAAATAGACACAACATTTCTGTAATTCTACAGCCTCACTCTGTGACACATACAAACAACAGAGTCTTATTGGCCCGTAAAGCGAGAATCAAAGTCAAGCTATAAAAGTGCACAGGCATGAAAGATAAATCAGAGTGAGCACAACAAAATCATTATCTGCCATCGTTACTCACTCTTTTCTTACTTATTAATAATAATGTGTAGTTGCTAGCATTTGTATGCAATCAAACCTTTTCAAAAACTCCTATCTCACAAGCAATTTAATAATAAGTATAGGGTACAGATCATATCCGTAGCAACAACATCCTAGACAAAGAAGCTGAATGTCGACGATCTCAACATAAAAAGGAAGAAATTTATAACCTTTTCGTGATAGGAGAGAAAATCAGATATGTCTCGTATTACTGAATATTTGTAGTGTGACTGAGTTTTAGTGTCTTTAAAAATACATAGTAGATGTGTTTGCAGATTCACTCGGCTACAGCTTCTGGGTGCATATTGTTGCGTGTGTGACTACTATTTATTTATTATGCACTGTATTGCTGATCTTTGGCAAGAAGAGTGTATAAGTAATATATTGGGAGAAGAAGTAGAAGGATGCTGAGCTAAATGATTATGCTACGCCTGTGCTGTGCTGTTAACTAACAAGTAAGGCAGTTCATTCGTCGTTTCATCCACTCTCGCCTCATCTATATGCCATTCCATTATATATTGTATAGCCTGTACATTCTACAACTGCCACTACAACTGCTTTTACTAGAAATACAAATATACCCACAGAAGATATGTTTCACGTCCTTTTCTATAATTGTATCACTACTACTCCCATCACTCCCATATGTATTGATAGTGATTGATAGATTATAGGATGGATGTGCAATGTTCAGCAACGACAACTGCTACTACGTTTGTTACTCGCAGAAATACTGCAACACTATAATATATTGTTCTGTAACTGTACTAGAGAAGTGTACTAAACATATTATGAAAGGAAGTCTGTCGGAGTTTTGGTACTGCTGGCCTTCGCAGAGAAATACATATGAGACGGCTGCCGATGCGGATTCAATGCCAGGCCGAGAGGAAATGTAATGGGGATAGACTCAGATCTGTAACGGTCAGTTTTTTATGGTCACTCAGTTCAGTTCAGTACTATTGATCGAAAGTATTGACAAAGTAGTCGATGGCTAGTTTCCGGTAGAATGTTTCACTTTCCTTTGCACATGAAATACAATGCTAGATGTTGGTAGGTACATATAAAATGCCTTGGAAAACTCTAGCAGAGCATATCCGACTCCCATCTAAAGTTTCACAAACATGGATCTTAATGAGAAGGTGGGGCAGCCATTGCAATTAAAAATGAGATATTGGATATCGCTGAGAATAAATTTTAAAATTTCGTGAAATGTCCCTGACTAGAAATTCATAGTGTTTGATTACATGGTATGCGAAAGTCATAATAACATTAGTTCTCTCTCTCTCTCTCTCTCTCTCTCTCTCTCTCTTGCCACATAAACTGCTTCTACTTGTAGTGAGTCTACATTTACAGCAGCATATAATTTCCAAAGTTGTTTTGCTTCTCAGCAGTTCTCCCGGAGTCTGGTCTGTTGTTCTACAGCTCTGCTCTTGGTTTTGGTGAGACTGGCAAAATGTGGCACTTCAGTCCAGTCGAATCAAGTCTATTCCTTGTTACTTCTTACTATTGTAGTCAACTAGGCAGTTTCATTTAACATACACACGAGATACAACGTCTGCTGCTCTGCTACATTTCACTATAAGTATAACTAACTCATGCCACCGAATTTGACACAAAAATCGATCGATTAGTGTTTAACATGCACGAAACAAATTTATCGATTGAGAGCCTGAATCAAAACTTATCTCATATAAACATACATAAAACATACCTACCTACAACAAATCAACGCTACATGCAGTCACTCATTCTACAGTGCAGGTCTGCAAACGATAAAGGACCCATGAGCACACACATTACAGATATACTACACACAGACCATGTCTGTCATGTCGTCTACACCAAGAAGCCAAAGTTTATGCACTTTTCACCATTTGCTCTCTTCATCATTTCATTTCAGTCCAATCCTACAATAATATTACACAATTTTATAAATTTTATATCCGTACAAATATTCAGCATTCCTTGTCAGCAACACCGGAGAAGACTTCTATCATCTGTTCTCGTCGATCTCTTTTCAATCCCTTTCATGTACTTTTCTTCCTCCTTCCATCCATTCTGCGACTACAGTTACCTAACTTCTCATGTCGATCCTTTCATGCAAAATGCAAATGTCTAAACACCATCAGGTCTTTGAATAAAATCCTATATACTCTGATGCGATAGATAATTATAGTCTAACAACGGGAAAGTAGCAATACTTGTTCTGTATGCTATTCAAATACATCATTTTCAATCAATATACTCCCACATGGTACGTGGAAACAAACTGCGCAATTTGACTAATATTACTATAATAAAACACATTATATTACTTATGTTATAAAAAGTGTGGGTTTTTCCTAGAACCGTAACATAGATGTATTTATATCGTATTTCACAGAGGATGGGGACATCCATTCTTAAATTAATCAATGTAGAGCGTGGGATTTTCGGGGGAGGGGTAAACTGAAAACTTACTTTTATATAACTTGTTTTTATATAACTCAATTTATGCGATATTCTATGTTCAGTCATTTTACATCAAAGGAACTTAGAATAGTTTGGATCACTGATGTTTCTGTTTTTATTGTCTGCATAGGTAGGTACTAATCTTTTTCGATCAATGTCTACTCCTACTAGACACATTAAGTCGTTCAAGGCGAGATAATTTTAAGAGTACAAGTACAAACATATAAAACTACAAAGTTGCCACAATATAAAAGAGTCACGTAAGGTGAACATTTTTTATTCGAGTGAGATTCAGATTGCGTCTAGCTATTTCTGTGCAATGTCACGTTAGAGTGTCTTTTTCTGTTTTCTTATGATCAGTATTTTTAAAAACATAATACAAGTATAGTCTGATTACGCATCATTGTAAAAGCAAAAGCTAAAGTCAGGAAGCCAACATCGGTTGTTGATTGTTCTTTTATTACGATATCGTGCATTATGCAACTATAAATTCGGCATGGTTTCATGTTCTATAGTTCAAAGATTTTTAGATTTCTTGGGTATATTGTATTTAAGAAAATGTGATGTCAGTGTCAAAGCATCGGTTGAACCTGAATACTGATGAACAAATCAACAAGATGGTTAATTCTTATATAGCTTCCGCCGTTTCCAACATTTTCTGAGAAACGACTGATGCTTTCCTGGTGCTTTCTGCCATACTCTCTATTCTTATTTACACAAATTGGCTTTAGTCGTGTTCTGTTAAATTGACTTTCCTGTGTGTGCCGACTACTGTCTGGCGATCGCATCGGCATCGTTCTGCACTCACATAACAGACTTTACAGACACCTCCATTCAGTCGTGTTTTACGTGAGTTACCGTTACCTCGTACAGCCTTATTATGCTTCGATTGACTCGTCAGCCCACAATCACTATACAGAAACTTATTACTAGTTTATTTCTGCTTTTAAGCCACGCTCATTTGTCTCAGGTCTTTTCATTCAGTTTCCTACACTGTGTAAGTAACGTAAGGTTTCTGTGTAATGTACTTCGTGCTTCGATCTGATAGAATGGTGCTGTGTAGTAGCATAGGCTCTAATGAAAGAGTTTTTGATATTTTCATCTCACAGTCCTACATAGTCGTAATAATATTAAATAGCATTACAATTGCTTGTATACATTGTTTAGTGACATAGATGTAGATCTGTTTACCATGCATTGACTTTCATTTTATATAAATAGGCAAAGTGGAGGACACACAGCGAGTGTGTTACCGATGCTAATGGCAAAGGGTAATATATTTCCGAATCGGCTATACGTTATATGCCCACACAATGGAATGAGAGACATTAAGACATAGCTGACGCTAACTGAGGATGTCTATGAGTATTATAGATATTTGTTTTGTAGTAAGTCGATTATGTTACTTATTTCCCATTCTCTTCTTATCCTGATAGTCAGTTTTTTAAGCCTCCTATTTTTATTACAACTCCTGTGGGAAGCTATCCGATTAAAGTTTGCATAGAAACAAGATAGGAAATTAAAGGCAGAATTTTTGGCCTTCTATCAAGAAACGATAGCTCTTCGGGGATTTCGAGGCCTTTCCAATTTATGAACTATGAAGATGGTCCAATATGGAGGAACCAACTACTTGTCTCAACTTTAAATGTGTGCATGTTATGTTGTATGTGTTGCATACACGTCCTCATCCTTCCAAACCCATTTCTCCCTACAAACTTTTAAGTTCATGTTCCTCTGCAGGTTCATTCCGATCATGTACCGCGTACCTATATAATAATCTGGCTACGGCTATGTGTAGTCTTAAACTCAATTCTATATGTGCAACTTATGTGAATCCAAACCCGCCGGATCCGGCCCTCTCTCCTTTCTACATCAAACAATACTTGCGGTTCTCTTAAGTGTATCTCATTATATGGTTTTTTGCTAGAGATCTAAAGCCAACCGACGTTATATCTTGGAATCGAATCCCAAAAGCATTACGAGGTACACAATACACAGCATATTATGTACTTCACACACCACCTCATCAATATTTTGTCCTTGTAATTAGCATCTTGTATTATGAAATGCACTGCCAATTAGTAACATTTCCTAAATTAACTAGAGCTATTTTATGTTGCCCTTAATTACTAATTACTAACATTCTCAGACTCTTCTTTGCTGCACACACAAAGTAGAGGGAATACATCACTAAATAAATATTTGCATTTTTACCGACTCCTCAAAATTTTATATAATTAACTTCGTCGTTCCAAAACTCTCAGACTTAATCTAAAACATGCCTGAATAATTCACGTTATTTACTCACGTATTTATAAATCGACATGGTATATATAACATAACCATGCCATTACCGATTGTATAGTCGCAGTTGGGTTATTTTTCTATGTAACTTGCTATGCTAATAATATAAAGAAGCATGTCGTAATAAATTGAAAGTATTATCATTAAAAACATGTGAAATCCAGCATGGAGAACCGTTTGCTTGAAAGTTCTACAACAGCCTTTGATGTACATAATTCGTATACAAAAAACAGTTATGTAGATTCATTATGGGTTTAATGGAATCACACATTATTTTAAAAGGGCCACAAAGATATGTTCTGATAATTTTTAATTTTTTCTGACAAGTATAATATTTTATTAATATTATGTGTTCCTTAAAAGTTTTACAGAAGTTCAAAGAAACATGTCACATAGGAGTGGGAGACACAGACTGAAAAAAATTATAGCGGCGGCCAACGCACTAACAACAGATGTAAAGATATGCAAGAAGTAAAAGGACTACCAACTATTACAAGTACAACAAGTATTTGGTTCCGTAGCATTGACGCATATATTTGTACTCAAGTTATATAGAGATGTTTCCCTACCCTTCTTGTTAAGTACAAGACCAATCGTCTCATTCTCACAGAAATCAGAATTTTTTAGAGTATCATTCCACTATTAGGAGTAGAAAGAGTGTGACTCTGTAACCTTATACTCACATAAAAGAGGAAATAAAGTGGATGAATATAGATATTACTCAATTCAAATAAAATCTTACAAGTCAGTATTTCTCTTTGCTGTCTTGCAGTATCAGCTAGTCTATACTTAAAGCCCGTTAGAAGCAATAGGGTTAACGAGGTTTAATAACTGTGTAGTTGTACACTCCCTTTGCAACTGCTGGCAGTAATAGTGTTGTAGAAGTACATAATACAGCAAAAGAGTAATATGTAATATAGAGCAGTTAGAAATAAGTGAAGTCTCCTAAGCCATACAATTGTGAGTTGTGATAAACTACAGTGAATAGATGAGAGAGGTATATAAATTCTTTTCACTGCTACGGATTCCCCTTTACGTGTCATGAGCGATCCGTGAAAGTACACGTGCTACTTTAAATTCAAAGGATATACTTACTACCTACTACTACAGCCATTGCTGCGATCGTGTAACATTGCAATATAGATATCTGAAAGTGGAGTCGTGAATATTTTGCAGACTGTGAGTATCTTGTTATAAAAACCGTATGTTTTATGTTCTATGTGTCTCAGGAATTCTGTGAAAGAGTCTAAAGAATCGGTGGCTTTTTAAAACACCGAATCTGTATACACACAGAGAAAAAGAACTTAGCAGAAAATGACAGTTGTCCATGAGGATTCTGCTGGAGAGACTTGTATAGAATCTACAGAAGAGAGAAAAGAGTGTCTTACCGTATTGGCTGAAATACCGGGTCAAATTTAGAGAGCAAAACCTTCCGTAGCGGCCACAATCACTAGTTCCGTGGAACTGGTGGAAGCGGTAAATTGGAATTTTCACGGGAAGCAACCCGTCCGGCTAACCGCTTGTATTCACCGATGTTGCTAACTACCGTTGACTCTTATTTGCAGCCAAAGTAGTAGCAACGACTCGAGCACTGTTTTTGCTGATTGTGAGCTCTATATCAACCCGTCAGCGTCAATCGTACTTCTATTTCTATGTAGGTACTTGTCTCTGTCCTCTCTCTCTCTCTTTCTCTCTCTGCTCAAAACACACACTATATTAGGTATATGCTTTACAATTCCCTGTCGAGTTTCTTTCCTCCCACGATCTCGGCTCCTTTGCCTGCTAACTCTCTCTCTCTCATAATATTCCCTTCAGTCAAGTCAACTCAAGTCACTCCATGTCCATTGCTCATAATGTTTTAGCAGTACACTCCTCTACATTCACTCAATACTTCTATCAAGCAATAGCAATACTATTAAACGACAAAACGACTACTGCACAAGAGCCACAAAATCACACATGGAGCAAACTAAAATGCTCAATGTCTGCAAATACATACATCACATAATCACATACATTATAAATACATACAAGGCAATATGCAATGAAATAAGCGTACACACATTACTACATGCCTCCAGTAGCAGCAGTAGAAGTCGTCAACGTCTCTGAATTGTATTGTATGCACACAGTTATGTTCTGTTCTTGTGTTATGTGAATGTGTATTTGTATAAACACAATTATGGATGCATGCAATAATACCAGTACACCACTACCTTACATACTTACTACATGTGTGTGTCGACTTCCAATTTTATTACACTCAGAGACTGTGAGACTACCTTTTTATATCAGACTTCAAACTACACGATACAATACAAACTGCAAACCGGCTAACTAAAACCAAGCCTAAACGTACACACCACAGACAAACGTATTCCATTTCCACTCCATCCGATTCGTCTCATATCGTGCATGCCCCGATCACAAATCACAATATATATGCTCAAAATCTATACTTGTTCACCGTAATCTATAGACCTACCTATTCTGGAGATCTAGCATTTTCCCTTACTGACGAGACGGTGTGTGGTGTACTAACTTCAATGCGTAGTTCTACTACGACCATGCATTATGCATTCACGTTCACCACCACTAATAAACCTCCTGTCGAGTAAAGCAACAAAATCACGTAGAGGCAACTACACATTTACTGCCACTACCCGCCTGTGTTGTAGGTATGTAAAGATATCCCTGTATCCGAAATACCGAATTTTATTCCCTTGGCCATGCCGTAGCCGTACGTACCTATCTATAAAACCTTATAAGACTGGTTTCCTTTCCCCGATCTCACTCGCTACAGTTCCCGGTTGATATATACTTTCTCTGTTCCATTCATCGAACCCCAACAACCTTTACTTAAGACGACTTCAACTTCAACTAGTTTGACCAAATACTCGAGATTAGATTTACAGCTTCTGTGCTTTCACGCTGCCCTTACACCTTTATTCTATACTTCCACTTTATTCAATAAAGCAACTTACTTACCTATAGACGCTTATTTATATAACACACTCGTATGCTTCACGTGTATGTGTTACCTGAGTGAATAATATGAGCTTTGTGGTTATTTTTCTCTCATATCCTGTTAGGGTACATACGTACCTGTGTGGAAACATTAGTGTTATAGCACCAGGTGGAATGACAAAAGACCTGTTTTCAGTCAGTCTGAACTTTCCTTTGCTCATGCACAGAATTAGCTACATGAAACTCGAACATGTAAGACGGATGCATACACATAAATACGAACAACAAGTTTATAAATGTGAAAGCGTATAAAACCGAACTTGGAATACGACATTCTTAATCACGTTATAAAGAGCACAATTTTTGCACATTGTACTCCTTGACAAGTGGATAGGTATCATAGGTACGGGTATATGTACCTGTTTTATTTTCAATGTACAAATTCACATTAACGCAAACTGCTTACTTTAACATGGTATGTATGCATAATGCAGTGGTAAAAATAAATTGACTCTTTGCAGTTAATTGTGTACCCAAGTAGCCTAAATAAACTTTTAGACTGTTCTCGGGCATCGCTGGGAAAAATCCAGGGACTATGTCATGAGTTTGTATAATATTGAAGAATTTTTAGTCTCGTTATTGTGTAAAAAACGGTTTATTACATCTTGCATCTCCATTTAATAATCCGTGTATTTTTCATGTCTCAAGTCCAGAGTAAAAAACCGTGATTCTATTCTATGTACAATGTACGTATTGGTATTGGCATTGGTATTAGTACTGTATTGTGTGGTATTATAATATTTCATTAGTTTCAACTGGCCCCAGTTGTTTGAGTCCATGGAGAATGCCAAAGCGTTGCAGATGAGCCGCAACGGTGTTAACAACAGCGACAAGTTTTAATCCTCCGAAACGCGGGAGACTTTGCCTTTCTTATTTTACGGCGGCGGGCTACAGCAACGATTTGCGGCAGGAGGATTTCCAGTCTTCAACACAGCAACCTACCAGAGAACGAACAGAGCAGCTTCAATTCAACTTTCATTTCGTCCGGTCCGTCAGTTCGCTATTCACACAATTTGGATTAGGGTTGACAACTACTAACCACTAATTGTTGTCAATCGTAGAATTGATTAAAGTGATTAAAAATGTCGCTAAATTCGTACTGGAAGAATTTGAATAATGATAAGCCGCTTGTCGAGGACGAGGAAATAAAATTATATGACAAACCGAATCACTCAGTGCAATTTCTCAACACGATTTGCGGGTCTTACATCTACATGTGGAAATTACAACATCATGGCATCCAAGTCAACAACTACGAAGATTGGCTTAATAATTTCCGAATTAAAGGCAAAGTAAGTTTTTAACGGATTATTTGATTGCTTTATTGTTTTGCTCAATGATTTAAAAAGCCGGTGTTCCTGCATCATGTCACATCCACAGTAGAGGTGTGCAAACCGAAAAAAATGTCTGGTTCTCGTTGTGGTCGATCATGGTATGGTTCACTGTGATGACTGCAGGAAGAAAGCAGTGGTAATGGTAATGTTTAATTGTGTACTGATATTTATTATTAGATGACTTGATTTGGTCACTTAAATATAGCTGAAGTTTGAAGTTACTTGAACGAGATTTATGTCAATGCAAATTGAAAAAAATGGTTGGAGTAAGGCAGTACACAATTGTTGCCCGTTGGGCAACGTTCCCCGTGTTGCTGACAACAATTTGTGTACTGCCTTGCCACTTACCCCACCCGAAAAAACTTATTTGTCGATGAATAATTTGTGGTCTATATCACAAAACCGTCGTAGGCCATAAACCATAAATCCCTGGTGGACGAAAACAATTTTTGGTCTACCAACCAAAATTTAAAATTTTGGCAAATATAGTTTGTCAAATGGTGTTAGTGTCGAATGTCTCAATTATTTGTCGTAAATAAGAAAATAGACTTTTTTTGCTTGGTTTTGGTTCAACAACTTGAGTTGCACACCTCTAAGTCAGCACATGGGCAATGTTGAATTGTGTGGATCGCATCATCTGTTTGTATGTTGTTTGTAAAATGTTGAATTTGTAGGGAACGATGCCATTCATTCCATGGTAATATTTAATCGACAGTGGATGTAGGATAATGTTTACAGCTAATCGTTTGTGATTTTATATAAAGAAGATAATTACCGTATTGACCTTTTAATCAGATTGAGCCAAACTCAGAGCCTTTAATTTTACATTGCTGCTGTCGCGTTAGATTATTACGATAGGATTATACCAAATTACGGTTTCAGAGCAGAGGAAACAGCTATAAAGAAAGAAGCTAATTATTATTTTATTATACTTAGCATATTAATCTGTGTCTGTGTAATCACAAATCAACTATATGTCTTAAATGTCTTTTCTTTATTTCTTTACAAAAATGTATTTAGTCATTTTTATTAAGGCGATATTCAGAGGCGTGCATTGGTGGAGAGTAGTCAGTCAGAAAAGTAGTAAAAGTAAATTAAATACTCACATATTTAATGATATTAATAGAGTCGCCAGTCGCAGGAAATAATTAAGTCCATTAAACCTACATTATTGATACCTGCCAAAAAATTCCATGCGACAGTATTTTTTTTTTAAATTTTTTAACTACATGTCACAAAATCATGTGTTTGTATTCTTATTCATAGTTTAAAGTTAATATAATCCATGCGACAGTAATTCATTGTTGACAAAATTATTGAGTATATTGCATTTATTAATTACTTTACTAATTTTACTTCTATAACGATGCATGTTTTTAAAATCTTATTGTCTAACTAAAGTTTCACTATTTTGCATAATATACAATTGAAAATTATCAACTTTTCAGAACTTCTTTAAATAATTATGACCAATTCGTTTCAAAATATAAACATTTACGAGGAAAGAAAATATTTTAGAAAACTTTACTTTTATTAATACGACACATTTAAAGAATTTTGTCTATTTTTTAGACATTACAATACTGCGTACTGCATGTTTCAAGTCAACAAACAATTAATTTATTTTTAACATTACTTGACAAATGGGCCAAGGGGTGTTCCACACTAAACTTGACCTGGGTTACGTTGGCAATTCGTCCCAACCCTGGACATAAGTATAATAAGGAAAACCGTAGGATAGAAAACACAATAGATGCTAAACGCTGTAATAGTTGTCAAAGCTATTTGAATTGAAAGTAGAAGTTTGTCACATTTTTGGGTTGTATATGTACCAATTCGATTCGGTAGTGATTCATAAAGACGGAACTTAAAGAGAGTGACTTTTTGGAAGTAGTAGAATTAGCAGCATGAAGGGTGTTTAGAGAAACGAGGCGTAAGTGGAAGATATTTCGACAGATAGGTACAACATTTGCATATTTTTTGAAAAGAAGAGATCGATCAGTTTGAGCACAAAACGCTAATGGCTCGTACAGAACATTACAGCGTAATGACTCCCTTTACTAGAAGACTGTTTCTCAACTCTTGTGAAAGTATTTGATGTTTTTGTTGTGAGTAGTGAGCTCAATGCAGCTTCCTTGACTTTCCCTCGCTATTATTCATGCCTTATTTGAGCTGTAGGAAAATTTCTCGGGGTTTGGTTGCCTCTTCTAAATTGCGCTTCATTTGACTGTCTCCACTTTTGCTATTCCTATCTTTCTAACCTTTTCTCCTATATGTATTTACATCTTTGGCAACTCAATGCATTACCACTGTCAGTGAGCATTGAATGTATCTGTAGTCACCCACACACGCCAGGCCAGCAGACCCTTCTTCCTATTCTTATATTCTCCATCCCTTCTTGTCGAAACTTTTTTTCTCCATTCAACAGTCATTTTTATTGATATCATAGCTATGAAAACGTATAGTTTGCCATAAAAAACTATTGTCGTGTTTTTAGATGTGTCTGTGTTCCATGTCACAAGAAGCTACTCTAAAAAGCTATTTTGAATAAATTATGAATAGGATTGATTTGAAAAGACTGGATTACCTAAAGTAGCCCATCCACGTCTGAACGTTCTTTACAAAGCGCCATTTGCTCCAAAGTCCCCAATAATACGCATTATGTCACCTAATAAATCATTTTTATATGTTTAAATTTAAAACAATTGAAATATTAATGCATTCATCATGCAATGTAACTTTCAATATCAACTGTAAACTGCTTGCATGAGCAACGATTTTTTTTACAAATATACAACATTATTACTGCTGTTTTTATTTTTCAATTCCTGCCATGTTTATCATGGAAACATTGAGCGACATTTCTCACGAAGACTAAGACTAAGGTACATTATAATGATTAAACTCTGGAGAATCTTTGCATCTGGTTTTATGTTAGGTGTGTGAAATGTTTAACAATTGTTGCTGACTGATTGGATTTAATAAGTTACGAGAAGTTATGATAGAAAATTTTCGGAGCTACAGAATCTTTGCAAAATGTCGCTTACTTTACTTCGTTGTAACGAGCTGGCAGTATTTTCTTGACAATACAGTTATGCAGTTGTAATATTTATTTTACATAGGTAAGCATATATGTGCAGGCCATATTATTACTGTGATACACCACACAAGTTTAGCTGTTACACGTACAAGAAAAGAACCACAAATAACTTGATTAAATACTACAATAAATTGCTGTGATCCCCTCTGCAAGATTGGCCAACTACGGACCAAACAAAAAGGGATTTTTAGATCAACAATTTTTTTCAATTTCATGTCATTAGGCAAAGCTTCTGACTTGTCATTTTTCAAATGTTGATATGCATTCATGTTAATATCCCACGAATTCAAATTTATTTCCTGTCTCTTTCCATCCATCCATTTCTATAATGCCATAAAGTTTTACTCGTCTACTGCTACAACAACAACAACCGGAGAAGGTAATGGAGTATGCATTACTTGTACACACACTGCGTTGAATTCTCTGCCAAACGATACGTTGTTTGTGTGGTGTATTAGGTATGTTCATATGTTGAAGCTTCGAACGAATTATATTTAAGTCGGGAAAATAGTATGCATGATACAGAGGAGAGGAAGAATCGAGAACAGAGCAAAAATATTTAAAGTAGTCGGGAAAGGAATCTTCATAGCGGAAGGGGAAAGAAAGCAAGAGGGAAAAATGGACAAGTTGTACAGAATGACAGCTTATTTCTGTTATCAAATAGGTTGAATTTCATGCCCGATTTAGGGCTCCCTCCAATGCTTGTGGACCTACTTGTAAAAAAATCATCCATCCGCGTCTCATTTCACTGTTTGACTATCAATCACTCCAATCGGTGATAAGATGATAGAACCTAACAAGCGCTAGTGAAAACTGAATGGAGAAAAGATGCGCTTCTTTCTCAGTTTCTTTCTCCTTCTACGGGCTTTGTCTTACTGACAATAAGTCAGAGAGAAATGTGGTGCTGGTGGGTAGTAGAGGAAAAGATACATAGCCAACTTGTGCGATCTCTCGGAAATATTTGACCCAAGTCAACCTACTAAAGTGGAGAAAGAGGAAATGTTTGTTCACGTATTGACTCTTCAACCTACGCCTAACACCCTTATCCATGTAGTCTAGTTATATTTTTCATCCCTTGGAATTCACAGCTTTACTGCTCATTTATTTAGTTAGCAGAGGAGTATTTTCTTCGTTGTTAAGTGCATTTGTTGCTAGAACGGGAGTATTGCTTCTTGTACGCATTGCATGACACAGAAGTGAGAATGATCTTGAGATCGTATCAAATATTGATATCTAATTGACTGTTGGTACGCATTGGGTGAAAGCGATACAATTTTTTTCGTGGCTATCCATGTGGAGGAAGAGGAGTCAAATTCGACTGTGTTCTTTCTGGGTTTATTTGGAAAGTTTATTTGATATACGTACCTACGTATAGGTGAAGGAGAGGAAGAAAAGAAAAGACAAAGCTGCAGAAGCTACAGAATGGAGTGGTACATTGAAACTTGGAACTTTGGAACATGCAGTGATACTTGGTTTCTGCCACTCTATATTTTCTGGTATTTCGACAAAGTTGTAAGTGTGCTGTGTACATGGTATGGTAGATTGTTTGGTTGAGACTATGGCTAACTCGGTTATATGCATTTGTTGAATTGTAGCAGAAGAATAGATTGAGAAGAAAAGAAAGCGTGTGATCTCATGTGGGTTCATATTTGTCAGTTTATTTATTTCCTGGGGAATATGATCGCAAGCAAGATAGGTTCTTTAGGAGGGAAACAGAGCCATGAAGAATACATATTCTTTTTTGCTCTTGTTTGAAAAATCGGAGTCCATTTTTTCTGTTCCCTACTCGACTGGTTGACTCTCTAGTGATTTTCTTCTCGTTTTCTGTTGCAATTTCTAAGTCAGTGAAAAATCGTCAATTTGGGATAGAAAATAAAATAAAAGAGAACTACGAGAGGACCACCGTGTAGACGCAAAACTTTTTGAGAGAAATGCAATTTGGTTGACGCTTTGAAAAATGTTCGATTCCTTCTGGGTGTTGCCCACATTTTTATCCATAAACGTATGCGGACTCGTATACACCGTAATTCGTTACCAACAGTTGCCTTGTTGTCGTTATATAGCATTATGTCTCTGCTCTATTGAGTGCGGTCTTCTTTCCTCTAATGCTATTTACTTGTACTTGTACTGTTGGCCATACTGGCCTCAGATGAGAAGATGAGATGAGACATTTTAGTCTCCCGCAGCTTCATCCTTCACGTCCAAACTCAATGAATTTCGTTCTCATCTTCCACCCTGTACTACCTTCAAGTCGCTGTAATATATTGTAAACAAATGAAAGATGGCCAACTTGGCCAAGTCCCTCTTTGTGCACAACCACAAAAATTTCGCGTTGATTAGTTCCTTCTACTGTGAATCGGATTATTTGTTACCCAGCGTTTTTACAAAAGTTTCCCTTTACTTATGAATTGTGATGTGGATACAGGCAACACATTACAATATTTTCTGAGAAAAGAATACCTACAACTCGCTCTGATGCGTTATGCTTATTATAATCAATGTAGATTGTGGATTTAGTCCTTAGGGTTTGCATCTTACAAAAGAATGTGAAGTGCATCTCGTATAGTCGTATAGCGTATTCATGATAAAAACTATAATAGTAATATTATTAGTAATGAAACAATAAATCCCTTATTATAATGTCATTGCAGTATGTTGAGTAGCAAGGAGCGTATTGTGTAAAAAGAGTTAAATGAAGGGAAAGGTGTCTGCAGGCTAAGTTTACGAACTTAACCGTGACATAAGAGTTGTTATTGTGTATGCTTGCACATAAGTGCTCTCGTCGTTCTTTATAACTTTGCTTTCTATTTGTTTGCACCAATACAAATTATTTTTTCAGATTTGTGCATTATGTAATGCTTTGTGTGTATAGTTAGTACTTTGCAATTCAAACATTTCTTACAGTCTAGACTCTAGCATCAAAGCAGAATTATTTTCGCCATCTGTGTAGTGTTTTAAATATGTTTACTGTTGCGTGGAAAACTGAGAGATCATTGATATCCTCTAGCTTGTCTCTAATTTGTTACCAGGAAATTACCCATGTTCCACACAAAGCAGCAAAGACATCATATCTCGCAAATTTCAGTGAACTTGGGACGTAAATTTAATCATTTTGAAGTTTTAACCCCTTTCACTACATATTAGTTTAAACTCGCTATAATTTGGAACATAACAAAATAATTTGAAAAACATACTCATTGCTTTCACGCATACAGTAAAAAGAAAAACTGGGCGCAAATGTTTGTAAACATAAAGATTAAAAAAGTGCCTTTGAAACTAGAAGGCATTATATGATGACGTAGTATACCTCGAAGCAAGGCCTCATCTGTTAGTCTCTTTGGATAGGCAGATCTGTTCAATATTTTGTTTAATAAATGATAATGTCGTACTAATATTTAATATTAGCGGTGTACTGTGGTTCACGGAAGAGATTCTATTAGATACGAATATTGTAAAATAAAAACCATTGTTATTAATATATTTTAATATATTTGTACAATTAAATAGTTTGTAGCATGATTTTTTTCACACGTTACATTTACATTGCAGTTGAAAGTTGTTTTTCTATGTGACTCAAGTTGGTAAAGAAGAAAAATAGTATTGTCAAGAATACTGGTTTTTATAAATGAAAGAAACGAGCAATATCTTAATCTATGTAGTATACACTCTGTGGAAAAATGGTCGTGATTCGAGTCTAAATCCTACGGATTTTCAGTGCTATTTAGGTCCGCATTTATTTGCTTTATGTCTGTCTGTTATTTACTTGGTACGAGGGTGTTTGTCCTTTCTCTTGATTTCTTTGTTATTTGCTAGAGAGTACGATAAACAATTACTACGATCCCCAGTCTCCATTTACAAAAAAACCAATCCAAAGTGTGTAATAAAGATAGGCATCTATCAATTTTTCTCCTCTCGGATTAAGTAATTTTTGAAGCCCATTCAGTGGCCAAAGCAGTAGTCGGTTACTCTTCTATTATGGTTCTTGTATTGGTTGAGGGGTGATACATAACATGGAAGCCGTTTCTTGTAACTGTATCACTTGGAAAACTTGTGAGAATGTCTGTGCTATAGCAGAACCTTTAAGACTTATTTTCATTGCTAGCATCGTGTTCGTGTTTTGCGTACAGATTCTTTTGTATGGTCGCATTTAATGGTACGACGAGTAAGACCACATTGTACTACGTATATTGCGTATTTTATGTACTATTTACTGTGTACATATTTGCACACTATTCCTGTGTTTACACAAACCTATATTTGTTGTAAATGAATTAAATCTTTATCAAGGATAATATTTTTATTGTATTATCTTGGAAGCTACGGATTTGAAAATTCACGTATAGTATTTTCTAGATTTCTTATTTGTTTGCAAAGGTTTGTAGGGTTCTTTGCTTGTTGGAATTACGATGATTATGATTCTGTGAAGCGTATATAATGGGATATTTCTTTTCTATAAGGTTGTATTTGCTACAATATGTAACAAGCTCCATTCCGAGTAGGTAGTTGTAGTTTTGTTTTGTATGCCAAGAAAAATGTAGTTGTGAAGTAAAGAGATAAAAGTATAGGCGTAACATGAGGTTTTGTCTCAATGAGGCGAAATTAAATTCTCATTCATCGACTTTGTGTAATAAATTTTGTGTTGTGTAATAAGAGGTAGTAGTGGGAAAGGAAGAGTTGACTGGATTGAGAACATGGATAATGGTTAATGGGTGATGAGGATGAGTCAATTGGACGGAAGAGAATTTTTCTTTGTTGTGGGCCCTGTGAGATTGTGAAGTACAAGACTTTGTCGATGGATTCTCTTCTTGGGTAATGTGTATGGAAAGGAAGAGACAATAAAAATGCAAAAAAGGTAGAGACGCAGGCAGGACAAACGTACGAAAGATACAGATAGGATAAGAGTCGTAAAATCAAAAAAAGAATTTTTTGGCATTCTTTTCGAGTCAGAATAATGGGAGAAAATGATATCTCTGCATATAATAGTAGTAGAACTAGCAGCACAATGGCATGACTGAAGAATATGACTTTGGGGCTGAGTGAGCTCTATTCCTTGTAGCATACATCGATGTGATGTGAGTAGAGTTGAAAAGAAATAGAAAGAATAAGCGAAAATAACGGCGGAGACGGAACGAAGGAATGGAAGAGCTTGTGAAGCAGACAATGTGAAAGGAAAAATCCAAGTCGTAAATTCCATTCCCTAATTTTTATATTTCGGCTCCATTCCCTGTGCACGAAGGGATAAATATCAGGAAAATATGACTCATTTGAAAATTAATAATTTTTTAGAATAGAAACACCGGTCTCTTTCCTTATTCTCCGCTTTTTAAACGCCCATTCTCATTTCTCTCTTGGGGACTTTCTATTTAATCCTTCTCAGCCTGTGTACAATGTATTTCTTCTCACTTATCGCTCTGCCTGACGTGACATTATCACTCTCGCTAATTGATTTCACATCCAGTGCCCCTGTGTACCTGATGATTATTACAACCCAGAATTCCCATTATGTACCTTCTTACAGCTACGCTAAGAAATGGCAAGAGTTGACTTCCACGCTTTCATTGTGCAACGTCCACCGTACTTTTCTTAAGTACGCTGCTAAATAATATCCACTTACGAATAACTAAAACTATATCTCACCTAAGGCTTTCTCACTGCCTTCTGTGTAACATCCAAGATACCCACGCCGGGAAAATAGTCCCATACTCCACAGCTAACTCTTCCTACAACGTCATTTTACCTTGCTACCTCGCACTCACTTCTACATCCTGGTTTCCTACTTGCTGTGAATATCAGAAAGAACCATAGTCGTAATCACGCCACATTGGAATGTAATTTACGGTATACTAGATTACTATTAGTAAAATAAAAGAAGATAGCAAGCAGAAAGGAAAATGAATCAAATCACCAAAAAAGTGTATAATTTTGCTGGGAAATTAAAATTAGTGGATAACTGTGTAGTTGTATTCCAAAGCAGCATTAAGTGTTGTAACTGTAATAAATTGACATTAAGAAATATTGGTTTACGCAGAAGAAGAGTCTAAATTCTCCAAATTGTAGTAGAATTAGTATTTGAAAGACATTATTTCTTAATTGCATGCACACAAGCAAATTAAATGACCATTGTCATTGTTAAATATATACAGATAGTATAACAGGATGACCCAATTATGATTATAAGGGAAAAGGAGACATTTACAATTAGAGCGCTTGACTGAAGTAATTTGTAATATATTCGTTAAATATGGTGAAGTAAGGTTTAAATGGTTCCACTGTTGAATATGCTACGCACAATATTTTATTTATTATTCATCACGTCCGGTATGTGATGTATATTCGACTGCATTTGTGTGTAATATTAGTAAATAAGATTGGTTTGTATTATTTATAAAATAAATCCTAATCATGTGTTTGTTGTGTGTTTACGACTTGACGCAGCACACATAGCTATAGAAAATTGCATTTTGCGTGAAGTATTTTACGTGTAGGTACAGGTACCTTATACATAAGTACATTATATCTATACGTAAAATAGAAGCAGTTGAGTGGATAGTTTGTGCATTATCACTGTGAGTAGGTAGATAGTAGATACTATAGTCTAGCTACCTACTTAAATATTAGTGCTGTGCATGTAGAGCAGTTACTGAAGGAAAGTGCACTAGAAAAGAGATAAGGTGGTTGTTGTTAGAGCAAACAAAACATAAAAGTGAGTACAGACGAGAGAGTTGAAAAGCGATGCTTGACTGCATTTACGAGAAGATGATATTGTTTTTTACATGGGATTTCCTATTGATACAATGAATATTTAGATGTGGATGTGAGGGGTTGGTTTGATGGCACCCTTGGGATGCTGAACTTCTCTCTGGATCCGATCCGAAGCAACCGATTTGATCCTCCTCCACCCCCTGATGAGCGCTGAATGTATATCTGCCAAAGTTCTTAATTAAAGCTTTTCCAATTTCAGTTCGTAGCTTCGAGTGGAAGAATCCCAGCTCATCTCACTGTCTGTACTTAACAAGAGGCTTCCCACACCGACAAAGGCAGATCCACCCTCATATTTGATATTTTCACACCCTGGCTCTCACATATCATCCTTATTGATTATTCCACTTACCTTTGAATTACTTTGATCAAGTCTCACTCTGGGTCTACGGAGAATTCTCCAGTCCTCTCAATGGAATTGTTTTAATTTTAATGTTTCAAACAGCAGTGCTCCACTCTTCTATTACTTATTCTTGTTAGCAGTATCTCTCTGTGTCGATCTGTGCATTTCAACTGATTTCGTTTTTGTTCATAGATACTTAAACATGGCTAGGATAATTTTATATCTGCAGATACAGATACTCCACTGGTTACGGGTAGGTATGTAGTAGTTTGCATGGATTGTGAATGTGAATGTCCTTGTGTATCCAGAAGTAGTAAAGAGTAAAGGCTACGGAGAGTACAGACACATCTATAAACTATGTACGATGTAGTAGTCATTTCTTAGTTACCATGACTTGACTGTTGATGAGAAGTTTTTCAGTGCTCTCTTAGTATTCCTCTTCTCTAATTATTTACTCCGTCCCTGTCACGTTATTTGGGATACGTGCAACTTTTCCTATGCACTTCCTATTTCTTGACGACGCGACTTAACTCCCTCACTCACTCACAACACTGTTCTTCTTCTCCCGTGTATCTTCTGTGTGTAATCTACTCACAACAGTCGAGTAAGATTCCAGTTTGTAGTAAAACAAAGCAGGAGTCTTATAGAAACTCTTCTGTTTTCACATATCCACACTACTACATTAGAGATACTCTCTTCCCATTCACGATTATACTACCAATCTCAACAAATCAGTTTGAAATTTCACCCTTCTCTAATTTTATCCATAGTTGGAAATCTCTTGTTAACCATTAGACTTGGGAACGGGCTCGAATTTTTGAACCCGACCCGAACCCGACCCGAAAAATGGAAAACCCAAACCCGACCCGAACCCGTTTCAAAAGATAAACAATATAACCCG
>JABASD010002855.1:0-23474 GCA_019776165.1 Pogonognathellus flavescens
ACGGATTCATCTTTTGACCAATTCACCCTTTTCTTTAGAAAAATTCATTTCTTTTTTATACAGTTAATTCCTAGCCTTACATATTTATTATACTGCAATGGTTAAAACTTAACTTACAGTTACATGAACATAGTAAATATCATAATGATACTCTACAGAAGCAGTTTGATAATCTAGCACATACATTTCATACTTGTGGAGTCGGAGTTGAAGCTTTTTGAATTGTGAAACACTTTGCTACAATTACACAGAATACAATACATACTTCACACTTCCGTCTTTCTGTCCAGTAATATACAAATTCAAATAGATAATTGGAATGAATTGAGTTGACAAAGATTCTTGAACTATTTGTATTTTACATGAGATGTGTAGGTTGTCCGAAGAAGCATTGTACTTTTTGCTAAATTCTTACAACTCCGACTCCAGCCACCCCCACTGCTAGCTGTCAGGTGTTACAATTTCCACTGTTGTCGTAAGTTCACAGTCTATGGTGCTAAATCTCTGATTGCCTGAAATTCAAAACAATCAAATTACTTTTATGATTGATGAATAATGGTAATGCATGGAATCAAGTAAGCGTTTCGTTATTTATAACCTCCACTTATACTGAGAGGGGGACTCCGCTGCACTATGGATGCACAACTTCTCTCCGAGTAGAGGTCTTCCCTGAAAAATATTAAAAAAGTTGTACATGAAAACAGAATCCAGGATTACTCTCGTAAAATATTAATACATGACTAGTACTAAACTTCCATATATCATAGTATCTCATTTTTGTTCTAGTTTCTCATTTTGTTGTTATTTTTATTAAAATCTCTTCAAAATTACAAGTGTTCTATGCTTTTGGCGAGAAAAATATCTCTTTGTGATTACAAGAAGCTAACCCAAGCTTTTTGTTACGATTATGATTTGCATAAAAAGCTTTTTGATTTCCCCAGTGTACCGTTTATGTCAGAGACAAAGAGTGCTCATACATCAAACTCACAGTTTTTGTTGTAATGCCTTATAGAAATCATTCCCTGAGCTGCTATTCCTTCTTCATTACTCTCACCTTGCGATATTTATCCTCAACTGCTTAAAACGCTAATTCATTAGTATTAGCAACCTACAAATTGTTTTGTTCTCTTCAGAATACAAATTAATCTAGCTAACTGTGATTAATTACCATAAAACCCACAATCTTCTCTAAAGGATAAATTAATACCTTCCTTGCATACCTCATAAATAACATGCGTACCTTATTGTTAGTACCTACTTGTGGTTCTTTCTAATATTTGTAGAATATGCGTGGTTCGTCCGATAATGTATTCTCTCAGTCTTATTTAATGGAATTAGGTATGCATTGTATGCAATCATCAACGAAAAGAAACAAAAATGACATTGAGTTTTACAGATAAAAGCTAAGTATCTTGTATTTAATATTATACAACAAACGTACTGACAATATCTGTATCTAGAAATGTTGTACATTGCATAATGACATGTTGTACAATTTTCGGCTGTATACAAATCTAGTAACCCGTCTGCAATATGAATATACAGATACATAGAAGACCCTGTGCATTACTTACAACTACATTACAACAATCGGCAACAGTTTATAACATGCACTATATACGTATAAAGTAGGTATTTTTTTATAAATACCAACTTTACGAATAATTGACTCAGTCATTACTACTGTTGATAACACGCGATAGCCATTACCATTACACTATACTCTTTTTTACATCAGAAAACTATAAGAACTTTCCAGTTACCGTACTATGTGTTCCAATTAAAGAACTTATCTCTGCCCTATTTAGAGCATCCCTAGTTCCTAGACTTGTTCATAAATGTAATTTTATTTATCACGGGCCAAAGTTGAATTTTAGAACTTGAGACCTTCACTTGAATGAGACTGCAGAGTGGAAATAACCTAACTTAACCACTGAACGGGAACGTCTCAATTCTAGTTTAAAGAAAAGTATTATGTCGTAGTAAAGCTAAACTACATTAAGTGTAATAAGCAGATCGTAAACGAACCATTAAATGTTCCTCTTACTATATTTTTATTACTGATTCGAAGTCAACACGCCATTCCTCTGGAGCTTTAATGGATTTTCGACAGTTTTATAAGCAATAATACTTGCAATGTCAATTACACATTTTGATTTAGCCCCTAAGGAAAATGCAATGTTAATGTGCATGTATTGCAACGCTCTGTCTTCTGTGAAAAACACGATTTTCTAATGGTACATCCACTCTCTTCTACAATTGAGTATTTTATTTTCTTACATACGTTCACTTCATAGAACCACTTTAGAAATGATTCCAGAAGAGGATTACTCTCTTAAACACTTTAATGGATAGAGTACGGACTTAAAAAGGATCCAAAAACAGACACAAGCTGTTCTGTCTCTTGCACGATAATACCATAATAACTTTTCCATGTTTGCTGCCAATTCCCCGCAACAAATTTCAGGTAATGCAATCCCGTACTTATACTTCTGTTGCAACTGCGAGTGCATAATGTGGACAGAGTGTTATTGCTTGTAAAGTAAATAATTGACAAGAAATGCAGGAGAACTCACCGATGTGCCAGCCGGGCCTTCTGTCTGGCTCGGGCAGCTCTTTTTCGAAGACAGCAAATTACCAACAGCACCACCAGGGGAAAGACAAAGATACTTGACACAATAGGCACAATAACCACCTCAGGATCAACTGTGGAATCCAATCAAATAAAGTTAGATTTAACAGCAGTACGACAAGACATGTAATTACCATTAATATTATTGTACTTCTAATTCCTAATCTACTTTACCACAAAATAACAATCATAATAATAAGATTTCACTTATTTTACTTTAATTAACTTGCTCGTACACAATGCATTTAACCCAAGTAATACTTTTGTTACTTTCTCCATTGTGGTACTTTAGTACATTTGTAAGTCAAGTCAGCTGCATTTTATTCTCTTCCCTTTCCCAGTTCTTCTCACGGTTTCTTTCATTACAATTCTTTTTAATTTAAAAGAAAGGCAATTACTACAATAATAAAGTCCGGAGACGTTACTTTGTTTCTTGGGTCGTTATTACATACCTTTTGTGGTGTAGGAGAAAGAACTAAATATTCACAACGTCATTACAACTTCTAACAACAATTGTACAAGTAAAAGACGATCTTCTTAATACTTATTGCTTTTGTTAGTGGTGGCGGTATCAGAAGAACCAGGTAAATAACTTACAATACAAAACTGTAGTATAGTTTGCTGCTTGCTGGAATGACCTGAAGTCAATTTGAAAAGTGATTCCTACTCGGAGTAATTTTGCGACTAGCACTTTGGGAAAAAGGAAATATTCCTTGAGGATTACAGGACTCTATATATTTGAGATCGCTTTGACCTGGTTTGCTTGTTTTGTACCTAATGCTTTACTTTTAGGTAACTTCTTTCTGTGTCCTAGTCCAAATAACGTTGTCATCTGCTGCGGAGTACACCGCTAGTGTTTTCCTTGCTTTCATTAAATTGCGACCATAATCTTTTCACATTCTAAAGAATGCCACAGCTGCAATATTCGAAGAATACCTACAGGACTACTACTAGTAGAAGAGGAAGAATATCCGAAATGGAAAGTGGACAAGGCAGCTGTATATAGTTAGAAAGCCAAGTAAGTTTGGTGTGTGTAACTGGAAAGATAACTGGTAATCTATAATATAGGCCAGGAAGTAACTCTTTCATCTATTTTACCATAAAATAACTTTGACAATTACCTACGACTGCTCTTGGCTATAAATCGAGTCCTCGGCCAAGTTAGCGGGCTGCTGAAGTTGATGCTGACGTAAATTAGTTTTTCCCTTTACCTGACCCAACCTGATCGTCTTCCGTCTTCCACTCATTGTCGATTAGAGGTTTTGTGACTGTATTTAACCCTTTCACTTGCATAGTGTAAGTGTAAAGTGTGTGTATGTAGTGTATGCATATACATAGGTGTAACTCGCTGTACACAGCCAATAATAATAAAAGCTTCGTGCTATAGTCTAGTCTTCAAGGTAGTTTTCAGTGAGACGATGTAGAAGAAGCAAGCAAAGGCGGACGGGAGATAATAGTTGATGTTGATGGTAATGCTCCCAAATTTTCCTTTCGAGTTCCCTTGCGTACGTGGCTGTGTGATTCTGTTTGAGAGTCTAGTACTTATTTAGTATTCTCTTGTCATTTCTCATGCTTCGCTTCTGTCTGCCCACATTTACATTTAGAAATCTACTGTGTGCACAAAGTATTTTTCTTCTTCCGATCCAAATGCTCCACGTTGCATATATTAAACTATACCTATACATGCAAAGTGAAAGCAAAGGATGAATCTCTATATAAATACATTACGTTTTATATTAATAAAAAACTAGGAGCACATATAAGTATATAAGCATCCTCCTAAGGCACTGCCTACGTGTCCTATGTGACAAAGCACGATAATATCTGTTTGGCAAACTCTGAACAACAATAGAGACTCTTCAGGGCAGAAGCTACTTATTAAATATTGACAAAAGCTTAACTTAAAATTTAATGCGTAGGTACGTCTTAGTGAGATTTACTATAGGTATAGGTAATGGTAACTTCAAATTTTACTTGAGTTGGAAATGGCAAGAATATTTTGAAAATGTTTTATGTAATTACTTCTGGCATTAATCGTTCTTTGAATATGAAAACAAGCAATAAATTGTTACAAACGACAGAGTTGTCTATAAGTTGTTAATGTCCCAAGCAACCTTCTACTATTGACAAAATCTGGAAGCCTGCCATGTCCGCGTGTCATATGCATGAGTTATCTTTTAAAATGTGGAGGAGAAGACATTGAAAAACTGACATACCGTAACATGAAGATAACATGAAGATGTAAGCATAATATACTTGTAAAACTGGTTGAGGACATACAATACCCCAATTGAGTTGGGTCTGAACAGAATTTTTTTATAGGTATAGACATATATAACATTATATTAAATACATAGACGATAACGTGTTTGATATTTTCTTCTGCCAAATAAGTTTTGAGCCGTAGCCTGTGAACATCGTATAAGAATAAGAATCTAGCTTCAGTATGAATAATCTTAATATATAAAATTGACAGAAAGAATTTTAGATGAATATTTTGATTTAAAACAACTTTTCATTTGTTACGTGCATTTCGCGTAGGTGTAAGCAGTAATTTGAACTTTTCATTTATTCGTAGAGTGAGTTGAGTATAGTAAGTGTAAGTATAATAGTAAGTCTTGGCTGAAACATTCAGAAGAGAAATTGTGTGAAAATGACTGTAAACATCAAGACTATGATATTGACTATGACATTTGACTTGGCTTAAATGTGCAGTTTGCGATCCCGAGAAGTGAGTTATGACATGATGTGAGTTTTATTTTGCAGCATGAGTAGAAAAGAAATAAATAAGCTTAATGGTCCTAACCGTATCCCACATAAGGAAACCTATAAATGTACTTTTCCAAGAAGCAAGGTTGACATAAATTCTGATACGTTGTAATTAATTGAAGGCTTCTATAATGAAGAAGTTAAGTACATAATGAGATTTAATCTGCATATATCTACAAGAAATTAAAATTGAGTTAAATTGTGATGACAGGCCATAATTGATTCAATCAAAAAATGTCTCTCCCACTTTTACAACGGTAAATCAAGACATTTCAAAACAACACGATTCAATTTCGACTGCATACGCAGAATATAAACCTCGTTGCTCTGACATGTTGTCAAACTATATGAACCTGACAGAAGTAAAATTAAATTATTGCTCTTCAATTTAGTAGGTATTAATTCTCCACTCCACCTATAATTTGGAAATGATATTTTGAAGGGAAATTAACCAGCAGATGTTGTCAAACAGTAAAATGCTACGTCAGATATATTGAAGGCAAACGAGAAACAGTGACATTTTTAGTCGCATTTAATTTAGCTGATTCAGAGTTACAGTTGCAACAGGGACATGGTACACTCTCTATAGAGCGATAAAAACCGTCACTCACTCGCTCAGTTTGTCCTAAGGTTTAATAATTTGCAAGTTTCTAATGGAATACATGTTTACGTGATGCATTCTGTGTACGCATCTTGCATACCGAAATTTCGATATGTACCTAACATACATAATGTATACATATTATAAGCGAGTCGATTCCTCGCACAAAACACCCCGATTCCTTGCCAGCATGCAAAGTAACCGAAAATTGTTCAGTTGACTGAAGACATAATGTGAAAGAGTAAGAGAGTGAGTGATACGATGGCACTCACTCTCTTTCACCCATGAATCGAATTGATTGTGATTTTATGATTGTATGGAAACATCATGGCAAGAGCAGCATCAGCATGATGATTTGGTGCTACTCCTGCAGACTACACAATTGTAGTTTGGATTGGAACATGAAAAAGGCTAAACCTTATTTTCTGTCGTTATGTGCAAGGGTGAAAGTTATAATAGAAAGGTTGATGTGGTAAGCTATCTGTATATAGCGATACGCTTGGAGCTAGACATGGTACAACATTATATGTGTAAGTACAGATAAGCCATCAAAGTTTACTTTCTACTTGATTTACATAACTTTATTTGCGACTTTAGTGAATGTTATCATGCAGACTGTCGCGAAAACTGTTTCCTTCACTTTCAATCAACAGCAGATGTTTTTCTATCTCCTAGTGGAGTAATGGAGCATCTAATTTTTCTACAAACAACTGTTTTACCCAAAAAGTTGTATTTTTATTGCTCATTATGTATTTTAATATACTTACCAACGCGGATAGCAGTTTCATTTGTAGTAAAGGGATTTTTTAAATCCCAAAATAGTTTTTTAGGTTTCAACTAACTTCGTTATACAGAAAAGTATTAGCAGTTAAGTTGAAAAAGAAATTCTCTGTAAAGATAATGCAAGTAAAGAGTGGGACGCAGTACTTTACCTCGGATGTACAATGTTCGGATAAAAAACTACTTTCAACTCTCTTTTTATTGATACTGAATAAATCAGAGGAAAAACTTTTCTGGACTTACTCAGTTATCACAAGTAAAAGAAGGCAGAGCACAGAATACTTTTTCATATACACAGTGAATTCCGTTTTAGGTAGGTATACCATGTTACCATGTATTTCAGTAATAGCACTTTGCAACCATAGGAAATTGTTGGGATGCTTCTTTTCCCTTGATCTATCTATCTATGTCCTCTCTGGTTAATAGGGATGTGTGTAGACCGAATTTGGCGGATATGGAAACTAAAAGTGTCTCTAAGCGAAAAGAGCAGTGTACACGAGTAGTAATTGATTTTCAGCTGGATGTAATGACAGCTTTCGCATGATATATAGGTACTCACTACTCAGGCACTTTCAATCCTCTATCTAAAATACCCAACACACAGGAATTTAAAAAATCGATTTCATGCAGATCAGTCGGTTTGTATTAAACTCACTGATCAACTTAACGTGTAAGAACATACCCACAAGAACGAGTTCTAAAAAGACTGACAGGTCGGTAGCGAATCTGTTAATGGTAAGTGTAGTCTTCCACTAATTCGGAATTAACTGAATCAGTTCGTAGGCTATAAAGGATGCATTAAGTAAATTAGTAGCATTAAATATTTACTTTGAAAGTTTATTTAATTGAAACTGGATTTATATGCCGTGTTGTGTGTACTTAAGTAGAATTGTTCATATGTATTTATATAGAACACAGACAGAAGCATCCTTAATATATTTACTCTGTTTATTGCAGACGGCAGAGATAAACTCGCGTAATGCTTATAAAATAACGGGATTAACTTATTTGAAGCTATTAAAAGCATATTTGAGCAAAATCTACAAATACGCAACTAACCGAAAGTTAGATTCGCATTAGGAAGATATTGGAACTGAATTTTATGCCCTGGAAAAGAAACTTTATGTTTGCCAGTAGAATTATTCACAGCACAATGTTCTGTACAACGTGGCATGATTGCTATATATATTATAAGTACTATAGTATATATAAGCGTATACACACATGGAAAAATTATATACAGCTAGAGAAAATTACTTAAGCGAATTATATTTACTGATGTATGTATGTATGGCAAAGTAGTGGAGCGAAAGTGGTATCCCTATGAGATTACTCAAGTGTGGCAAAAGATTAGCTACTTTATCCTGGACAGAAACTGAACAGAAAGAAAGGTCTCAAACAGAGTGGCGAAGGAAGCCTTAAGTTCTACTACAATGACTTGGACTCCTACTGCTACAGCACTACAGATATTTACTTGCTCTCTGAGTATTTCGGGCAGCTAGTAACTAGACCTAAAATAGTATTTTATTGCCTGAGGAAATTCTGTTACTAATTGTGAGCATGTATAGTATGCAATGTATAAACTATGTATGAGAAAAGTCTTCGTGTGTTCTCAGTGTAGAAAGTATTGTGTTCTCATATTGCAAAAGCAAAATCTGTTAAGTTAAGAACCAGCAGAAACAGAAACTAAAATAAAGTTAGGCGGGTCTCAAACAAGGGTTAGATGGGCTTCAAGCATTGTGGAGAAAGTGAAAGAGGAAAACCTCCGTGGATTTGACTTGCTCTTCGGTTCAAGTGGACTTTTAGTTCTCTCGTCTCTTACTTTACTCTGAAAATCGGCTTTTTGTTAAGCTAAGTACTTAGAGTTGGAATAGAAATGTATTTTATCCTGTTACCGAATCGACTTTCCTGCATTTACTGCCTTGGCATCAGCACAGCAGCAGTTTGTGGCTGCTGAAAATAACCTTTCCGAGTGTTGTGTATTATAGCGATTACATTAATATTTCTGGGGGAAAATGTGCAAATGGTTTGAGTTTGTTTGCCTTCGCATGGTCATCTCAAGTGACCCACACCACAACACTCGACACGACTTCTCTTTGAGCTGTTTGCTAAACATAAATCTAGAAGTAGATTGTGGTAGCTTTCGTTTTCAAACTGAAAAATATCTAGAATTCTAATGCAGTAGTAGGCACAGAGCTAAAGTAGGTCTTCGTTCTGTTTATTCAATTTTCTTCACAGACTCTCGAGCTCCAAGCATTTGTTTTTATAATCTTCAGGCCAGACTGAATGTACACGTAGAAAAAGTATGGCTCTGTTGTTGCAATGAAATTATGTTGGTTCGTGGTTGCTTACATGTGTGTATCATTCGGTTAAGAGTTTCCAGATTATATTATTTCATACATTACTTTCTTTTGCCAAAAGTTTAGAAGAAATCAACCCAGGATCTCTACACTAACCTCTTGATCTGAATAATTAATGTGTACTGGCTCAGATGAGTTTTACCAGTCAACTAAAGATGTGGGTTGTGGATTTCCCATTTTACTTGTCTCTGGTGATACTTTGGGTAAACAAAAATTTCTATGTATGTATTTACAAAAGAGCTCAGAGGAGAATAGAAATGATCTTACTTTACATTATAATGTTCGCAAAAGAACTGAGCAAGAAATTCACCCGAGGTACTTTTAACACTTTTGCTAACTGATGTAATACAACGAAGCACCGCCGTAACTTATCTGCCTACCTAATCCTTACACTTGCTTTTCCTGCTTCTTTCTGATATTACGAGTTATAGCAGAATACAGTAAGTATTACTGAAAATAAGAACGCAAAGTCATTCTATCTACAGAAGAGGTTTTATATTAAATATTTTAATGAAACTCTAAACTCAATAGTGATTTTCTAAAAAAGGGTTTTCGCTTTGTCAAAACTGCAAATTCCTGGCAACTTGCTTGCATGACATAAGTCAAGGAGGGTTCAGATTTGCAAATCGACGGGGCTAGCTAAAATGAATAAATTCTCAGAATACTATCTCCTTGATATGCAATAGACTTTGTCTTTGTCATCCCTTCCCCGAAAAGCGGATGGTGGAGTTCCAGTTGTATAATATAATACTTACACGGAAGTGCCAGCTGCGACTGGTAGACTGAATGCAAATACACATGAACATGAAAACTATCTGAAGCCAACGTAATATTTCGTGTCACCGACAAAGGCAAAATCTCTTTAAACCAAAGAAAATAATAAAGGTTCCTTATTACAGTTCACTTTTAATTACTGTACACTTGTCCCCTAATAAATGATAAAAGCAGGAAGACACTAAACACACGTGCCTTCGGCACAAGCAGGTACCTGCGTTAGTTTTATTAATAAATGTCATTCCCTACTGTCTCTACTGTGAAAGTTGTAGCTGTTTGTAAACAGTGTATTTGTATTTAGATTGGAAGTTCTCTTTGTTCTGTCCTTGTTTGTATCAAATATATACAACACAGCATTATGTAACCAAAACGAGCCTTAAAGTCAAAAGGTGCAACTGCTATATGTCCTGATGGCACCATATCCGTTACTCGTGGTATAAATCTCACAAGAGAATCATGTCATTGCAGTAGTGAAATTTGGAACATCAAGGATTTTAGAGCCCTTTGTGTTTTCATTTGTATATGATAATGTGTAGTAATCTATGTATGACCCAGAAGGAATTTAGGAATGTGAATAATTTCCAGTCAACAAGAAAAGGATATGAAAGTTCACATTCTCAGGGTTTATTTAAAGCCCTATTGCTTTCCTTTTGAGTTTCATTGCAGATACCTGATAGTCTTCTTATTAATATCAATGTTTTAACTCGTTTCGTAATACAAGCGTATTAAATTTATTAGTTCAGAACAGTGCAAGACACTCTTCTGAAGTATATTAAAGCTAGACACACATTAACAGCAGCTTACTCTTTAAAAACAATAAGCTTTTCCTTGAATCGTGAATACAATGTTTGTCAAACGTTTATTATTTAAAGTATGCAAATCGAATCGATTCATCATATTAATAAATTCTTATCCGTAGTAATGTCATCATTAAAATCGGCTTACTATGGAAGCTGTCTACAAATGAGACGAAAAATAAAATTACATCGTTATGTTCTGAAGATTAGACAAAATTAGATTGTTAAGAGTAGCATTATACATCATGTGTAAACAGTGGAACATATCATAGGCAGAGATATTACTTTTGCAGATTAAAATGAGTGAATTCGTGAAAGTAGGCACGTTGGTTATTATTGGAGTTAAGTGAGAAAATGTACCTACTACTTAATTACTTGCTACAGGCGACTCCATCCTCCCATCCTTACTAATTGTAACATACATTAATGATTTAAGCCTAACTGGGACGCAAAATTGATCCGTGTGATGTTTAGTATCTCAATTCCCTGAGGCGGCTTATATGGTATGTAATGTAACGATAAGTTATATGGAAAGTAGACACAAAAGTGAGTAAGGAAAGTCATTACCTGAAAGGCAAATAATAATTATAATAATAGCCATTCTGACACATGCATACTGAATTGAAATCTGCCCGACTAACCCTTTTGTGCCCTCGCTTTGTGTAAGCTACGCTTTAATAATTAATCTGCTCACTAACAGTCTCTTCATTAATAACAAAGATGAGATGTAATAATAATAATGAGATAATTATACGAAACTACTACTACTGACTATACAAGAATAGATATCAACAAAGAGACATGACGGAGTTGAATACCAGAACGTTTGAAAGAGTTTGTATAATACACAGCCTACTGAGAACTGACTGCAAATTATACAAACTAAATATTCATGTACCTACACTCCATACTTTATGTAGGTATATTTTATTATAGTCAGTTCCGAACAAGTTAATTTTAATACTAATGCAATGAAATTTATATGTGTACGCTATAATCATTTATCATGCTTTTTATGTATTATTTCAATCGTGCAATATTCTTATGTAAACTATCAGTACTAATCTCAAGCTCCAACGTTAACATTGCTAACACAGTTACTTTGATCCGCGAATTTGCAGTATACTTGAAAGACATAAAAATACTTTAAACAATAATATTTCTGTAAAGCCTTATCACAAACGCTCTAACAATTTAATGCGCATTGGATTAAGTAATTTTTTCCGCAATGCTAAAATAGAACGGGAGAACTATTCCATTGCATTATTTAAATAAGTAGTAGCAAGCAATTCTATAATATATGCAGTTTTTCTCTAATGCTGGTCTACTAGAAGTCTTACCTACTGTTCCGTGGTATTAATTTTGCTATTTGAAAGGAATAAAATATTTACACTCTTACGGGTTAGGTATAATTATTGCGATGTAAATAATTCTTGTGAAAACACACCTATCCGATTAACTGTATGCATTTTGTAGGCACAATATTATACTCTCTGCATAAATACTTAATTTTCTCAAAGTGCTTTCACTTCAGTGGATTTTCCATCTGCAGAGACGTGAACATTTCATTATTAAAATACATCCTTCATACATACATACTAGTACAATGCATATTAATGGTAAGTATCTCAATATACTTTAGACTGTGTGTCTGTCTGTCCATCCGCATCCGTCCGCCTGTCCATTGAAAGGCTGTAAGTTTGAACACAGGGCATAGGGCAATCGGTCAACTTCTTTATGACATTTTAGAGGAACTACCGTGCTAATACAGCCTCAACAATACTCTGCATTTTAAATATTGATATGTTAATGATACTTATATTTGAGAGTCAAGACCGCCATTTTGAGTTTGAAGATATTTGAGTATTTCGAAAAATGATGTTTTTAAATATTGTCAAAATAGTGTACTGCTGCATACTACGGATAAGTGTCAGATATGCAGATAACACAGTGTTACAATTAATATTACCTTGTTACCTGTCAAAGTTCATAACTCAATGTCAGTTATATTCATGCGATTATTTACACTTTACACCAAATAAAAATGTATTTGAAATTACCAATACGCTTTTCTAAATAAGAGTCTGTCAAATTATTTAGTTTCATTTACAGCATAGTTCACAACCTGAACAAAGCGGAAGAAACAATATACATACTACATACTGAATGGACTTTGGCTAATTATTTGATTAAAAGCTATAACACTCTAATCAAGCCGAAGTAATTAGTGCTAATGCTTTCTCTTTTTATTGCAACAAACCGATCATAACCACCTATATTATATAGGCATAAAATTTAAATGAACAAGTCATTAATGTGCATTTTATACTCTAAAAGAGAGAAATGCTTATACATTTCTCCGCAAATACAGTACTGCGTGTTCAGCAGCATTCTGTTCATTAAAGGGAATCAATCTGCATTATTGCTGACGTCAATCTAACTGCTAAATCGAGCTGCTATCATTTCGCGTTCCTACTTACTCGAAATTAATTAATCTGCAGTCAGAGTCAACACAACTGACTTTGAAATGATAAGGATTAATTATGTTTTGACATCCTCTTTATTTACAGCCAGGATTAGCAAAATGTTAACTGTATTTAATTTGTATTGTGGTGGACATAAATCACAATTTTGTACTTGGCTTCACACGTTTTATTGACGTATTCTCATTGAGTCGATCGTGGATGTATTTGAAGTAATAGGTATATCAATCAAAGGCAATGTATTAAGCACACGATTCTGTAAGCGAGTGTATACTATAACGCATGTATACATGTAACGAGAAAAATGGGAACGGGAAATATTCTTAGGAAAAGGTTGCCTTATCTAAAAATTCAATTAAAAAATGGGACTATTAGTTTGTAGTGTGCATTAAAATAAATGAGATTTTGACATGTGTGCTGTGCATTGACCATTGAAGCAAAGTGGTTGTGTGCTTTAGATAGACACTTTTACAATTCATAGATTTAGTGTGTTATTTTTTCAGCCACTGCTTGCATTTTGTGGTGACGGATAAAACATATCGTTTAAAAATTGGTATCCTAAACTGCTATTATGCGTAAAGTGATAAATACTTGTCTGCTGCTTATGTTTCTGGTGTTCAAAGTGCAAAAAATGATAGAGTGAAGTCCGTAAAGTAGAAACAGTCAAGCAAGTTTTAGCCATTGAGCCGTGTAAAATATATAGACGTTTTCCACACGCTACGCTACAGATTTATTACTTTCCCAGCTACTTACTTACTGAACACAGCAATTCCATTTTCTTTCAATAAAGAGCTATGCAATAAACAAAGTTAAACTAATCGTAAGTTTATGCCGCCCCAATGCTCTTCCAGTTTACAATGTCATAGCACATTATTACGATCATTATCATTGCATAACACACCATTTCATTTTATATTAGCAAAGATCGCACCATTCCACTTAATTCCTAACAGCCGGAAACTAGATCAAACCACTTCACAAGTACCTACTTTTAGCCGCAGAACCGACCAAACTAAAGTACTAAAAGAGATGTTACACTTTTAATAACTTAATTAATGTAATACCCTTTCCTGCAAGTATTTAATCTCTTTTCGTATTACTACTTACTACGAATGTACAGAATCTCTTTCCATTATTGGCACTGTGCGTGTTTATATACTTAATTATAAGAGAATTATTGCCTCAGCCACTAGTCCAACTACGGGAAGTTTCATTTCAGTTACACACTTACGTTTGCTCTCATGAACATAAACGCCCATATTGCAGAAAAATATCATGAAAAGTGTTTCTCCTCGATATTGATATTCATTCGTGATCGTCTTTAGTACAGATATTTTCAAAATGTGCAAGAGTACAATGTGCTGGAAAATGAAAACTATAATATGGAAAATAAAAAATACAATATAAACATCCATTTGTCCTAAAAACCTCCTTAAAACTGCAAAATCAGCTTTTAAGACAAATAACTATATGATTGCCTAAAAGGGTGTTTACAGAATAGCGGACGGTCTGAAGAGCCCTTACTATTACCAATTCCTGGATGTGCCCTTAACTGCCTACTAGATGAAGCTTGAAAGTGGTTTTTTATAACATTTTCCTGTAATAGATGGAAAGGAAAAATTCAAATAGACAAGTCCACTAAAAAGCTAACCCACCTACACAACCAATACCTTATAATCCACAAGAATAAAGAAACTATATATCCTCTATTGTATCGTAATCAGATTCGCCACATCGATTTTTCCGCCTTACGAGACACAATTGGTAAAGGAATGCAATATTGAAACTTCTTTCAAAAAACAGTAAATCGTTGTACAATAGAGTGAACACAGTACCTACTATATAGGCATATATGTGTTTATAAAAAGACGGTTATTCCAGGTCTAAAAATAGTTATAACAATAAAACATACCACACTGAGCAGTAGGTGCCGTAACATTTATATTTTAACGACTATAATAACATGAAACAAAGCTGAGCTATAAAATATCATAATGTCACAAAACTGTGTACTGCTAAATATTTTAAGCTTTGCAAAACTAATTTCACGTGAACTGTTTACTGACCAGATACCATCAGTATATACTTATGAATCTTAAAAATAATTTGCATTTTGTACTCAGGACAGCAAATCATGTTTAAAGTTTTCGTGCAAGAGCAGTAGAAATAACATTTTATATTTACTATTTGTTTATAATAATATATGTACAGTACATGTACTTCCCATAATATAATTCCCTTTGCCTTTAAACATTTAGCGTTACGCCTTATAGTACACATACACTTTACTTGCAAATCGATTTCGGCAGTTTATATCGATGTACAAATAAATAAAATTTACATTTGTGGTCTTACAATTGCAGACATGGCAAAACCATTATTTGAAATCATAAGAATAATGAATTGAAAAACTTTCGCCCTGCGAATATCCTGACTATGTACCACACGAGAAATTGCAAATCGATTTTAGTTTGTTTTCATCAGTAGTGAAATGATTGAATTGCCACCATACATAGAATTTGCAGTGTAGCATTGTTGGACGTTTCATGAATGTGAATTGCGGAAGGTGAGTGCACGAAATGTGTGTCTGTGTGTGTGTGTGTCTATCCCAATTCATGTTCGTAAGTGAAACAAGAGTATTACATAACGATGAAAAAGCATTTTACAAATGTGTTTGCATTATGAATTTATTGTCACATCGGCCTTCACGAGCAAAACCACCACTAAGCAGAAAGCGTTTCTGAACGAATGAGGGAATATTATTATGCCTTACCTTTATGTAACATGAACATGTAACTCCATCATATACTTACATAACTATTATATATATATACATGTATACAACGAACATTATGTATATATACAGTATACAGACAAATAGAAGACAAGGCGAAAACTACCCTTCTTCATTTCTCCAGAAAGCAAATAGAGAGAAATAGTAAATCGATGAGAAAATATAGGTACTTGGAAAATACTGACATGTTATTATTGTAGCAGTACTGATATGTATTTCGTTTTATGTGATACCATCAAATCAAACTGGTATTATATCTTGCCTTTGTGTAATAATACTTTACTTGGTAATCCTCAAAGGAATGCAAAGCAATGATGGATATTATGAATATACAAGACATAATAATATATCAGTTACTATTATGAGCACACAAACTAGCCATGTAGAAGAAGTAGTGCATTAGTTGCCAGTAAATTGCTTCCCTTAGGTCAGGTGCGAATTAATTTACCAGCTGACTAACTCACTACAAACGACTCTTTTTGTGTGTATTGCTACTTTCAATAAATTACTTTACAAATCCTTTTCTAGGTTATAAGCAGACATTAACGATGAAGTATTCCACGCTAATACTACGGGTCTTAAATCACTAATACTACATTTACTTACACAATCGCTACTCCATGCCAATTTGTGTTGCAGTATAAGTGTTATGCATTTAAGTACATCATAATAATGGCACGAATACTCCATCATTTATTTCAACAATGGGCTACACATACATATTACAATGAAGTAGCCAAAATACCCGCATAATGCCGAACAAAATGTCTTGATGATAGAGTTTGTCTCCTAACACGTATTACATTATACCGTGGACTGAATTGTAACCAAAGTTGAATATCGCTGACTGAGTCAAGTTCTGTGGAAGAAAGTGTACTCAATCAACCATAAATACCATGCCTTTATCCAACTCGATGTAACTCGACACCACCAAACGAACACTGATTTGACATGTATTGGAACAATTCTTGTTCCTTTGTACTAACATTTTCTTAAGTTATGCGTTATATTATGTTATACTGTTCACTTAAGCAGTTGACTTCAGTCTCTTTGTCTCTTTGTGTACTCCATTGTAGTGGAGAATACATAAAATGCATACGAGATTGAATTGAGTATTCCCAGTACTATATAGGGATATGCAGAGCGAGCCATCACTCTTGTCTGAAACAGAATTTTATTATAGGATTTATCTAGACATGACATTTCCCGGTATAATATCACAGATAAGCACAGTAGACTCCGAAACAGTGCTACAGTGGTATCTGTTGTGTGTCTACTCGCGATTGTTAGAATTGAAATCAGCATTTGAGATCCGAGATCATCATTTATGCTCTGCTCTAGTTATTTTTTTCGGGGTTGAATATATCATGCACTTCTTACTAACCGTAGTTGCTTTGTTCTCGTTTAAACTAATATAAATATCGAATATTTTACTATTTCCCAGCACTATATCATATTATGCTTTCCAACAGATCACAAATCCATCCACTTATCCTTGTGGAAAATTTCTAACACGCATGAATAAATCATCTCGTATTGTTCATATAATAATATATGCAGTTCATAAGTACCTGTGTAATTTTAGATACTTCCACTTAATCTACTTACAACAGCAATACTTCTCCGTACAACGCAGTAATAATCTTCTACTAACTAATTATGGTCTATGTATTTAGTGGTTCTCTTACCACTTACTTACCTACATAAGGATTTGCAATATTAATGTAGGTATAGTTGGTAGAATTTTGAATAAACGGAAAGAAAGTATTATTGGCATACCGAAGTAATGATACCTTTCAATTTAAAGGGTCTGAAGTTGGATCTAAAAATAGATTTATATTCAAGTAATACTTTGCCGCAAATAGTACTGCAAAACTAATAATAATGTACAATCCTATTCTTACATATAAATTATTGAAACACATAAGTCATAGTTCGGAATATAGTCAAGGTATTGCTTCCTAAAAGCCAAGGGGGAAATAAAATTTAAGCTCGAGGTCTTAGGTATGTTAAATGGATGCCTCGAGCGTTTATATTTGTACATACCCAAAATACCCTTATATATCTGTGTCACTTCCTCCCGTCGTAGTAAGTTAAATCCTCGAGGTATGATGGAAAATTGGAAAGGAAGGTCATATTACAGAGACATTGCATTTCGGTCCTAAAGTATATTATACTCCGCAACACGTCGTATAAGTAAATGTTCTTATTCTGGCTTGGAAAGCTTAACTTGACTTACAGGAAACAAAGTTGGCATGCAATAAATACGCCTGTCTGTTGTATCCTAGTAAACATAAAAACGGTTCATACCTGTCGGATAGATGATGATGATCCTGGTGCGATTGGGTTTAAGAACGATACCTTCATGCCAATTACTCATGTCATCTTTCTTTAGTTACGCCAGTTCTCTGGAAAACTGTAAGGTCAAATGAGACTGTCAGTTTGCCCGTTAGACATAAATATCTCACTTTAGGATTCAATTCACATTCCACTATGCGGCTCTTATTACTTGTGTGTGTGAAGTGTACCGAAACGAAAAGAAAGCAAAGGTCACGTGTTAACCTTTCAAAAGTGGAATAGGTATGTTCTCGTCACTTATTCATTACTACAGTCAGTTACTCAAACACGTACATAGAGATATTAATGTAATAGGCATATCTTCTTAAATTACATCTTGACATTACAGAAATAATAACTTATATTTACTTAGCAAAAGTCAGAAGTGAAAGTTGTACGAATAAAAATAAGTTTTTGCAGATTGAACTTTGTTTCTTTCTCGCTATGAGCCTTCAGTCAGTATTGACCTTGCTTTAAGCACATTCTACGAGTAGTAGTAAAAATAAATGCTTAATAACAATTAAGTATCAACAACTTACACAAGTCAATATATTGTCTGTTTTGACTCTAGCTCTTACTAATGCTGCTATCCATTTAGTTTAGTTTATTTAGTACATCTACAAAAGTTAATGTGCAATGCAATGGTGAATGAATTTTAGTCACAATCAGCTTTTACTTTAGTCAACCGAGCCTCTGGAAATAAATAGAATTATGAGTTGTCTCGCGTTGCCAAAACTTTGTCTCTCTCACACACAACGACAACTGCTCTTGCAAAACATGAACTGTAACTAGACCGGTATATTACCCCACTTGGGTGTTTTACTATACGAAGAACATAAAACTAATGCGCTTGTAATAACTGCAGTAATCGTAATAATGAAGACCAGTTCATCCACTACATTCCAGCTGCAAATAAACAATTGCCTCTAAGATTAGGTATGGAATAACAGTCAACTCAGGCGAAAAGTTAGAAATGTTCTGCTATCTTGTTGCCGTTTGTACCTAAAACTTCCTTGCGACTTCTTGTGATGATATGATGCAGTAAAATCTAAAAATAGATCTGTCCATTCATTCTCAGCAACCTTCACTCCTACTACTACGACTATACTACTAATATACTACTAATATATACAGTTGTACTCCAACTGCTGTAGTACTACCACTAAAACCAAAACACACACTAAAGCACAAATGATGAAAACTATTCAGACTTTCACTGAGCTATTTTACGAAAGAGTACCTTCGTGCAAACGAACCTTCCACAATGTGACGTAAGTAAAATTCAGGAGAGAGACAATAATAGTTTGATTAAAGGAATTACTTGGACTTCCAGGAAGGTAAATAATAATATTTTAAGTATGCATGATTACAAGCTGAAAACCCAACCCTATCTAGCCTATATAGGCATAAACTTGTAATAATAATGCATAACAGAAGAGCTAAGGTAAATACAGTAAATAGGTACCTTGATTAAAAACGAAACTGTATTGTATTAGAGTAGTATAGTAATTAATGAAGGAGATAGAAGTTATTATTCTTGCGTGTTTCATCAGCTATGTTTCCGTACACATTTCACAACACAAGTCACAGTTGTATATACAGTATTGTGCTTTCCATGTTATTTTATTTTATTCCATGCAAACTCAAACAAGTATTACTAATTTGAGACTGCACACAGAGAAATTGGATGATACAAATTATATGTGTTTAGCTAGCAATAATAAGTACCTTAATTTGGACAAATCTCAAGGGAAGGAAGTGAGCAGGATGATCAATAGTGAAACTTCAATCCATCCGATCTTGTAGAGGAGTCTCAACAATAATTTCTTTGCTGCTGTGTGTATTGTGTGTGCTTTCCACAGTTCCACAGGAGAGTGTAAGTTCTTCAGATATGCTACAGCTACAAAAGAGTGGACGAGAGTTAGGTTTGGACTTGGGTAAAGTGTTTGAATTTTATTTTATTATATGGACAAATATTTTGGGTGTTCTGGGCTTGTTTGGTGGGTCTGACAGCGGATTAATTGTCTTGTTTGGCGAAGTCTGTGTTCCTGTGAAAATAAATAGATAGACGGAGATGAAAGAGAGAATTCGGGAGTATTGTATTTGTGTGGTAAGGTGGCAAATGGGAATGGAATGGTGAATAGTTGATATAGTGCAGCTGTTGTGGAAGTGCAAGTCTCAACTTTGGCTTGTTGTCTTCGCGTGGCCACACGTTCAGTTCTCCGCTCCCTCCCACAGTGTTCACTTGAGTAAACTAGTCACGCATCTGAACTCTCCGACGGAGAGCTAACCGCTTTTAAGGCTTACACTCCGCTACCACCACTCCGCCACTGAATTGAACCATCCCGAAGAAATCTTCTATCGTCTTCTTCTCAATGTGAAGGCGAGTGAACCAAAAACCAAGTCAGAAGCTACAAACTATTACACGGAACAGACAAAACTCGCAAAGTCCCTGCTGACTTTCAAGAGTCAAATATCAGAATGACTACCTCCCTCATTTTCTCATTCTGTCTCGTTACTCTTGCTCTTGCCATTCTGAAACTACCATCCACCTCCTATATTTCACAAAACTACTACCTACCCGGAATTTCTGGTGGCACAATACCCCATCTCCGTTTTTACTGTTTCTAACTTATTACGTACACGTACGTTTCTATTTTTGGTTGTTGTGTTTTTGAGTGTGAGTACCTAAGAGAGCTAGAGGCAGAGGTACAACTGCATAAAAATAAAACAGCTATATTCAGTTACAGACTGCAGCAGGTACATTTCTTTCTGCCATGCCGGGTTTGCTAAGTCATTGTCATTGTAGTGCACTGAATGGGAAATAACCGAAATAACAGAAACTTGCATTCGTATGAGTATATTTACTTTTATTACATGCAAGAAAGCAAGGATAGTCTGCCATTACTACAAGAGTAAACATGTAATGTGCTATATACATATAAAATACAAATAAAAGAATCAGAATGCAGTTTTGCAGTTTTTTTCAATGAAACGCTACTCATGTAGTACATTTTCATGTAAGTATAAATTCACTTGTCAAGACTGCGACGAAACGACGGAAACTACTCTATAATTCCCAGTCGAAAAGCTGTGTTGGATTGTGTAATGCTATTTCCCATTTCCCAATAACTACCAGTCAAATAGCTCGAAGTAGAAATTATGAGTTACAATAATGCACTTATTTACGATTGAACATGGGATAATATCTTAGATTTAAGAACGTCTTTCACAGAGTACACGTCTTGTGCCGTTGAGTGCACCCATTCTTTCCGTAATAGCAAAGTAAAAGTTGTAGCCTTTCTCAAGGACATGCCAAATGACCCGGGACGTGAAGAAGAATACCATTTTTGTCGTCTTGTAGCATGGAAATTGTAAAAGACTCTCGCAATTTGCAAATATCTCGAAAGTTTGTGATGTATTTGAAAGCGATATATTCACATTGAAGTACCTACTATTTTACAATAGAGGAAAGGGTTGTCAAAAGAAACTGTCCTACTACATGCGAAAGCATGTGTGGACAGTTGGACACTGAAAAATATTTACGACTTGCCATGATACCAGCAAAACTTTATTGCATAAGTATTGCGAGTAGTCAAAGTAATTAAGTACTCTAAGGGCAAGGTGCATTTCACTCTCACTGCAAAATCCAATTATTCAAATGAAGCAATGTTTGTTTGCTTTGTGAGGGTAAATGTGAGGCTGTGAAATAAAGGCTTACTACAGGTCTATTCCGTTAAAGTCGCACTTTCACCATTTCCATTAGTTTCTCGCTTTCTCCCGTTTCTTCAAACATTTTGCATGCAATGTGTGTCACATGTTTAGGTAAGTTAATACTTGGTAATGTAAAATCATAAAATGGTATAGGACTGTCATATTCAATAGAAGCTGTGTGAACCACAAACATAGCTGTGATTTATGCGCTTCTCGTTTAGTCCGAAAATATGCAAAACCTCTCTCACTTTCCTTTTGGGTGGTAAAGAGAACAATTGCAATGGAATTATTGATGTTGCAATTTTGCACGCTAAAAATATCCACAGAGTTACTGAAATAGGCATATATACAATTATATCTATTAATAGGTATATTTATATATTAACATTCTGATTTATTATGTTCTATTCGTTCGTAGTAATAGTGATAACCTTTTTTGATGTTGGGCAATTTTGGGCATTCAAGTCAGAAACTACAAATTGGAACAGTATCAATATGAACGTAGCAAGTAGCTGAACTATCTCATTTTTGAAAGATTTAAAAAAACGAAAATTAAAATAAGTTCCATTGTTTTTCAATTCATTCAGAAAGAGATTTGGTCTTGACATGGATCTAACTATTTGTAATAACATAGTAGCAACAATACTACTGAAGGTTTCCAGCCAAATTCTTCATAATTACATTTATTATAATCGCAATACTAGATAGTTATCTCATCGTTGTAAATCATATGACAGAATCTACTTATAACTAAACATGAATTAAATACAGGTTTCACAACTTATATAATACGTATATTACTGTGTCTATTGACAAATTGTTAACATCAGTTCTCTTGTATAAAAGTTTCTCTCTGTAATCAGATTAGGTATTCGTAAGCACGAGACAAGACTGATTTAACACTCACAGAAACCTTGAAGAAACATGCTTATTCCAGGTGGGATAATTGTGACCTAATTATGTAATTAAATAGCATCCGGAAGTCTCATTGATTACCTCAAAGAGGAGATGAGTATTGAGTATTGAGAAAGTTCAAAATTAAATAACTGAAACGAACTGAAATTGAAATATGGAGTTTTAACGATGCATTCATGTGCATTCATCGCAAATAGATATTTTGTAGCAGTAAAATGAGTTTCTCCCAATTAGCTAACTGAAAATGAGCATTAAAATTGTTGATTTCTTCTTTCACACAATTATTCAAGTCCAAAATATAGCTCAGTTTGTCATTGTCTGACTGAAATCTCTTTTCATGTTGGTCAGGGCGTGACAGTGACAGAATTTCGCAGCTTTCAACTTTTACACTGGCCGTCAGCAACTTTGGAGAATTATTGCTTTCACCTACGACGGTTGGGGTTGGGCACTCTCGGCACACTATCTTCTTATTAGAGCTGTCAAGCAGACACGAAATACTTTCTAACTCTTTAGCTATA
>JABASD010002856.1:0-23473 GCA_019776165.1 Pogonognathellus flavescens
AGCGTTTTTAAAAGAAGTAGACTCACTAAACTTTACTGCTTCAAGTTTCAGTTTAGCTGTGTATGACTGATTCTTGTTTGGCCTTCTAGAAGTTAGCAATACAAGACTTTCTTGGTCCGACATTTTCAGGCAACTGAGAAAAAGTCAGCATTTCTATTTTTATCTTAGGTTTAGATAAGGTAAGCTTAATGTGGTATTCATTTACATTTTTATGTGTATGCATTTTATAAGCATTTTTATGTATAAAATTTATGATAATTATAAGCATGTATGCATAATTTGAACGAACTTGTGCTCGGTAACATTTTGACCGTTAGCATGGGGAAATACTGTGTCCATGGGGAATTGGGATTTCGAGGGGGTAAATTATTGAAAAAAACATGAATTAACCCCCAGTGGGGAGATACTTTGTCCATGGGGAAATACCAGCGCCGGTACGGTAGATTAATTATAATATGTTTCTGATGAACGTATTTTAGTTTCTATTGTAAAGCCATTCGTACTAACGGAATAAAAACTTTTCGTAAACTAAAATTATTAAATGAAATTGAAAACAACATTTATGTTTTACATTTCAATTATAACTCACAGTATTACAAGTTTTACTAACAGTGAGTACATATATACAGTTAGGCTATCATATTGCTAATTAATGTGGCAGTTTATTTTTTCCTCATACAAAAAATCAACGTTTCGTTGCAATTGGGTTTTTCTCATTGTAACACATTCCTTTAATGAACTGATTTGGGTTCCTACGTAGTATTTTGTATGAACAATTATTTATTACTAACCTTAAATGATTTTGTTGAAAGCAATTATTTAAATGACTAGTACAGCGAAAAATGTTGAAACTTCTCATTTTTAGTTCATAACTTTGTTAAAAACTAATCAGAGAACTCATGTAAGATAACACAATGATTAAGTACAAGTTTAAATCTTGTTAAATTTTTCATTTCCTTCTCACTCAAAACATTTAGCACCTTATTTCCGACATTTTCTTTCACTACGAAGCTGGAAGCAACTCTTACAGAATTATATTGCTTGTAAACCATGACCATAATGTTATAACACGATAATCTAATGTGTTGGCATATTCCCCGGTCTGTCAGAGAAAATGGGAAAATAAAGTTATTTGTTTTGGCATGCATGGTATTCTTTACAATGGATATGTCCAGGCTACGAGACTTGACTAGGACATTAAATTCTACTAACAATAAATCGTTTCACTTTCCCCCGATTTTGATTTCCCTCGTGCGTTTTCTTTCCTTTAACCACAACCACAAGATTTCCCTATGTTCAAACATCTACATCCCTATTTAAATACAATCAATCATTGAAAGACAAATCTTCAGTACTGTCAATCTATAAAATAATTTTGATAATTCACTTTTACTTCTTAATGATGATTACACATCTTGCACAACGGAACTTCACAATCGTAACTTGCTATATACAGACCAAGGAAAACGTAAAATAATTTCCACTGAAGTTTTAATTAAGCTCCTATATATTTTTCCTTGTTATGTTATAAGCAGCCTTATATATTATATCAACTGTTATTAGTAATACATACGAGTTAACATGCCAAAATATCTTTGTCGTATTATGTATAAGTACACCAGGTACAGTATGCAATTATTTCAGGATGTTTTCTGCATTACCCGGATATCATTAATGTGAAAAGATGAAGAGAATTTGGACGAGCTTGAGGTTGTAATATCATAGAAAGTCACATTCATACAAAACACACGATTTCCTAAACTTTGTGTTACCTAATGCGCTCATTATAATTATTTCATCTGCCGGTTTAGATACATCATCTACATATGACTGGACTTTCACATCACATGTAAAATTCGCTTGGTAGAGAATTTCTACATACTACACCTACACCTACATATCATATGAATCTATAATTAGAGAAAACAACAATTCGCTTGGCAAAATACACTCTACTTAAATACATACCATGTCTATTCGTAAATTACACTCCCTATGGTCCAGTACAATTTCATAATACTATAACGTCACTTCACAATATTGACTCTACCCGCTTCCTGTAAACAATCTGGCTTGTATTTCCTAATGAAAATTCGTAATGAGTAAAAAAGCAAATTAATTTTCTCTCTTGGTCTTCCGCTGCATTTTGTTGTAGACAATTTGGGTTGTGTGTTAACATATTGAACCTTTTCTGTTGACTGTGGGAAATGAGCATACCTATATATAGTCGTCAGAGAACAACAAAACCACAGCGTGCACTATATTTGAACATAGGTACTTGCCTTCACACAAATTGTGGGCTGTTATGTGGGTAAAGCAGTACAAATGAAAAAAATCTGTTCTGCTGGAAGCTAGGAACACGGCTAAACATTTCAGTCTGAGAGTTGACAGGAAACACAATCAGAATCAAAAGGCATATCTTCAATAATAAAAAAATACATGACTACGACTGCCACGAACATAATAGAAGTATGCTCTCGTTTATTAGACTCACCATTGCCACTGTAAATATTATACTTTGCCTGTTGTGTGCTTTGCTATCAACCCTCAAGCATGAAGAACCTACACAAGACACACACACAAAACACACGCACTATACTACTACTACGAGGTAATAAGTATAAACTGAGAGAATGTGACATTAATAAACCAACAATACCACTAGGCAGATCTTATAACGTCCCTATACCTCACCTCTAATCCTATTCTCCAAAACGGCTGAAGCCTTTATGCCACATCGCCATTATGAAAATGAACAGATCACAGGTTACAGCATTTGTGTATTCTTTCTTTCTGACATATTCCTGTGACTGGTAAAAACATAATAAATTACTACGTGCTTTCAAAACAAGATACAAGTCTACTAATTGCCCAGCTTCACTAGCAAACATTCACTACAATACTGGTTTATCAAATTGCACGTGTACCAAAATCGTCCTAAAAACAAGTAAAATAAATTAATGAACATTAAGCGAAATGCTTTTATGTATTAGACCATTGCACTAAGCTATCTCTTAACCTTTTGCTTTAATCGTGTGCACAAAATACACATGCATTGGCAAATGTAAAGGAAGACAAAATTGTAAGAAAATTGTTATATGAAAAATATCTTTCTCAGAATAATTTTTCTACATACATAAAGTACATAGTACATATTTGTTTGTTTAAGTGCAAATCGTTTTGAAGTCTTCTAACCACTTTTATAATAAAAGGGTTTTCGTATTTCCTTGGAATCTTTTTCACGGTACTTGCTAGATTGGTTAAAAGAGAAAGGCGATGAACCACAAAATGACGTATGTAGATCGGCTATATACACATATGAAATGAGACGCCGAAAAGATGAAAATGCTTTTTAAAGTACCTTAACTACTAGGTATTCAATCTAAATGTGTTTTATCATTTTAATGATTTTGTTGTGCAAAATCGCTTCAATGCTTTTAGAAAGGAGATGTATAATTATATTTTGCATATGAGCAATTGAACTTATAAGAAGTCCTATTTTTAAAACTGTTTGAAATAAAAACTTCAAATGATTTATTCTTCTGTGCTTTACTGTTTAATGTGATAAACAGGGCAAATCATAATTTAATCGGATTATTACTAGACTACCTACACTATAAATTTAATTCTCTAAATTAGTCAGCAATATATGGATAATAAAAGATGTCCTCACATTTTTCCTAACGTGGCAGTTTTACTGTAGGTCTATAGGAAATATTTTAATCGTAAGTAGGAGGAGATTGGAGAATTTTCTACCCTGTAAACTTTTTGTCGGTCTTCTTCCGTATTTTAAGAACTCTTCTGTATGTGAATGTTAAGGCGTGTCGTATAAAATATTGCCTTCAGTTCAGTGTTACATTATAAGAATAGACGCTGATTCGAATGGCTCAGACTATTTTATCACCAAGTGTAATATTTACAAGTATGATTTATGGAGAACAGAAGAGCCATAATTTGGAAATCAGGGAAGCTAAAGGCGAACGTTTGATGGCAAAAAGATGTAGAATGATGAGAAGACATTTAACTTTCACGACTCGACAGAAAGAAACTTCTGATCTCTTCGTTCTCTTAAGATTTACCTGACTTCTTCAAGAAGCCTAATCTTATATTATTCTTCTAGTAAGTCGTCAATGTTATAGGTTCATTCGAGAATCCGGTACACATGACGTCCAAACATTTAGAAGGCAAACTGAATTTACAGATTTGATATTCTGTCATGATTTCAGCGGAACGTACTAATATTATTAACAGCAATAATCAGGGAGCTAGCAATTTCTATTTTTAACACTGTACAATACAGCCAATCAGACTTATAATGTCAGAGTGTTTATGATTCCTTTCATTTGCAATTTACACGGTAGACAGGAGAAATAAAATCACATACTTGATTGTAATCGTAATAACACAATTTTGTTTCTGCGAATCCAGACATTAATTTGAGACATATTATTCACCTTGGCTTATTCTATATCAAAGATGTGCAAAGGACTTCGCAATTCCAAAAAATGCTTAGCTTTGCTAAATTTTCTATGCTTGTCCGACCTGCCTACAATACACCTAATATTAAATGAAATAGAATTACATCTACCTAAAACACACGGCGCACCTAACTTTCAAAATAAATGTTTCGGGTGTTGACGTTCAGCATCTTTTCTGACAATAAATATAACCGTAAGAATATATGTGACCATTTATTAGTCATTGTATACCTACTACATAATGTTGCAGGGTATGGTACTCATCATACGGTAAGTGCAAGTGTAGTCTCAAATTATATATACCGTGAGAGTAAGAATATAATGTCCAAAATTCATATAGAATTTTTTCTGTTGATGGTTTGCAGGTTGGATGAGAGTTTTTCGTTTGCAGAACACGACGCTACTATTTTACGTGTTGTTGTTAGGTCATTGTGAGCACATCAAGAATTATATTTGATTGTATCATAAACAGGCTACGCGTCAACTTAGTTTCTAAACTCTAATCATTTCATCAAGTCTCCTTCACTCGGATCATATTTCCAAGAAAGAAACTCTTTCTAATGAGTTTTTCATGCGATGAGGATTTTTTGCCTTGTGATGTGTTGTTATTTGCTGTGAGTTTTTTTCTCAGAGTATCATGTTAAATCGAGTTAGATATCTCCGTCTCAACTTCAACTTTCTCTGGTCCACTAATCCTATACACCATGAATAAGACTGGTTCCATGGAAAACAAGCGCTGCTGAGATAATTTATTTAGTTGCTGCACCGCAACGCAGATAAAGTTTTGCAAACTTATAAATGACATCCTTTCCTCACATTTCAAAGATACAATGTTATGTAATTTGTAACATTAGGCTTAGTAACAAGATAATATTATTCTACAAAAATCAAACTCAATGTTATTTTTCTCTGTTAATTCGTCGAGTCTTGTTTTATGAAAGACAAAAAATTGTGTAACCAGAGTATTGTACGTGCGTTGCAAAAGTATACACTGATGAAAAGTAATGTAGTAATCTCATAGTGTAAGTTAACGCTGTCCATAAAAAATGATTATAAAAATGTGTATTGTCGTGTATTGAAATGAAATCCATGTTTAGAAATAATATTATTGTCTGTATACGTTTATGAATTATGAGAATATTATGTCTTATTCACAATCACCAAAAAGAGTAAAAATAAACACAAGGGGTATTTGAGGGAACACAAAAAATGACTTTACTTCTTTGCAATTACATAACCGATACAACAAATAAAATTGATTCTCACACCGATTATCTTATTAAAACAATCAATATCACTATTATTATTATTGCATAACAAAAAGTTCATAAAGCTTATTGTCACCGGTAAGATTCCAAACAAAATGAATTTATAGTATTTTAGCAGTCACAAAGAAGCCCAAGATTCATTAAATGTTAACTTCACAGGTCATTAAACTTATCCCATACAATTTGTAATGACAGTCTCAGAAATAATTATAGCATTGAGTATAATTATAATAAAACAACTTCATTTTACATTTTCTTGGAAAACGTGATATGAACCAAATAACCATTTAACTAACGAAAAGAGTTTGAGACGCATGCATGAGAAAAGGAACGTTATGTACATATGTTACAGCCGAGCAATTTCCTGTATATTTTAACATTTCAGTGTTGGTGTGTCGTGTTTTTGAATTTAAATGGATGTGTACGGACTGGTAATTCAAGTAATTCCCTCATCACCGGCAATGTATTTGTAGTAGACTCAAAATAATATACTTTCAACAATGCATGACAAAATTTCTGCCTCATCTCTAAAAAATTGTATTTCTTAACATCTTTCCAGCATTTTTATGATTTTAATTAAATGAAAATGCCAATGAGCATTTCGCCCATTTTCCTCTTATTTAGGGCTTACGCATTAAAGATTCATGAGAATGCTAAAATAACTTTTGCCTATATAACAAGGAAAATATAGAAGTGTAAATACATTCTCCGAGTGTTGGCAATGTTCCCGAGCACAGTAATTAGTTGAGAAAATGTTAAGGAAAACAAAAATGTGCAAGTGGGGATAGGGAATACAAAGACGGAAATACGTATGCAGTATGTGCATTTATAATAAAGAGATTATGCATTTTTGATGGCCAACGTTATCTAGAGAGTTACTTGGTTACATGAAAAGCTACCTACAATTGCAACTCTTCACACAAACTTACCATGGTTACAGTACTTTTCTACAACTTCACCCACATTAAGCTCCAAGGAAGAGAAAAACTACCACGAAATTTTGGACCAAGTGAAATTCCATCAGGAATAATCCAAGGTAAATCTTCTGACTCGGCATGAAAAATACAGATTTTTCTACTAACTCAAAAAATCGTATCGTTCTACATAACATGTAACTAAACGTTGTCGTGGTTTCCTTTAACTGACGATGTGTGAGAAAAAACCGAAACCCAACCGTTTTTATTTTGGTATGTAATATCATCCTGTAGAGCTACATATAGTTTTCGGTATGGTTTAAGAAGTTGGATGAGCGCTGCTGATTCTGTTTTACGAATATTTTCTAGGTTCTATTTGACTACAATAGATTTGACTAAGTAAACCAATTTGCTTTTACTGAAGTAATTACTACATTGAGTGAGACGCTACAGGTGATTATGCGTGTAATTGTGATACCATATAGAAGTTTAAATATTTTGCTGTCGCTTCTTAATGCTAACAGTGGTTTAAATAGGCTGGGGGCTATCTTTGAAAGCGGTTCTCAAAATTTTGAACTGTAATAACCTTTAATATCATTAAGTCATGTAAATTCTGCGATACTATAACCTTTGATTGGCAACAGAAGACTGCCACTCTCACTGAAAATGAAATTATGAGAATCTGAATATCTGTATAATCGTTGTGTAGAAGCAGTTTCATTCTACGTGGAGAATATTATTTAATTAAAAATTATGTACCTTCACTCAAATGTACATACACAATTAACTGCCTTCTATAACCCTCTTTCTTAATGGACGTTGACAGTGTTGTATGTATTATTAATACAACCCAGAATTATCGATATAAACAGGCAGCAAAATAAATTATATAAGGCACCAAATCAGTAACTCCTGACAATCTTTTGAACTTTGGATTATTTATGATATTTTGTGAAACCCTGCCTAAGAACGACAATACTTATTACATCAAGTTTAATTTTGGTGCAGTCTGGCGTGAGAAATGTAATGAAGCGATTAATTGGAAGGTTACAAATAAAATAGACACTTGACAAAAAAGTACATATATGTATATATATATATACCTATTGCACATATTCCTTCTGCCATACCACTGCATGATTTCATTTAGCACATTTTGTCTCTATCTGCAATACCAAGAATACAGCATACTGCAACGTGACTTAATTTTCAAGAAAGCTTCGACTAATTGAAACTAAATAAGAAACTGGCACGACAGACTTTCCTACATATTTATGTGCACGTTACTTTAGTTTTTATGTTCTTTAAGCTGCCAAACGAAAAAATCCTACCTTTGCTTTTAAGAAAAATGAAGCATTTAAAAGAACTGCATAAGGGCGTTCTTTTTCAGGTCAGTCACATTTAGAATCGCAACAGATTGGGGCATCATAATAAAGTTAGTTTTAACAACCACTATATTGGTAACACTACCTATTGACGAAGTTACAGTTTTATATATAACTGTGCAGTACAAGAGAACAAGTGTACAAAATATAATATTATATTGTATATATCTTTATACATCGAACGAAGAAGTGGGAAAAAGCAATAGGACGCTCTGACAGGGCTACTCTACTTTTCCATGTAATGTACCATACCTTCACTTTGTACACTACAGGAATTCGCAATCTTCGTATAACGCGTTCAGCTCTGAGAATACAAACGCTGTGACCAGGGAACAAAAAAACATCTATTATAAAAATTCCTCCAAAAAGGTTTCTTTCAAAAAAATGAGTCTTCTAACAAAGTTAGAAAAAAAGTAATTTTTTAGGTTTCTCAAAACTGCGAATTTTTGTTGGAAAAATAATTAAAAAAGAAGTACCCGAGTACCTACCCTAATAAATAAAAATAAGGAAAAGGCATTTCTTTTTTGCTTTTTAGAACCCTGACGGTGACTGAAAACACTTTGGCTAAAGACAAAGAAGGATTCAAGTGTTGAAGGCACTGCACTGCATTGCTGGTTTTTGCTAGGAGAAAGTCAGGTTTTTACAGAAGACAGAGATTCGTTAGATTGACTCGTAGTGAGATTCTTCTCCACACACATTTTAGCACACGTGTGCATTAAAATAATACAATATAAGCCTTTTCATGCTGTTGTGGAGCATTAGAATTGCTAAAGAGAAAGTAATGTAAAAGTAGCATTATTAATTTACTATCTGTATGTGTATGCGTATGCTTGTTGGCTTTCGTGTATAATTCAATACACATCTTCTCACAGCATCTCCGTTGCAGATTCTACCATGGCGGATGTTGCGGTAAATCTGTAGTTGATGAACTTACATTATTCTGATTTTCCATCCTAAATGATAACTCGTGCTACTATGTAAGTAGTAAGAAAAGCTGACATACCGATAGATGAAAAAGAAACTGATGAGCATGATGACAAGGGCGGAACTCAGCACAATCACCACAATTACATAGCGGGGTGTAGCTGAAAATACAAATAAAACTTATTAGCCAACACAGATCAACTAATTTGCTACATTTCAAGGTACGTCTATGAAATTCAGTAATTGTATGCTCTACTGGATACAAATCTGCTGGTATTGTAATTTTTACAAATATTCAAATTAGGGCATCATTCACTACTTCCAATTCTTTGTCGGTTAAAATAGAAATGGAAGTACTGTACTAGGCAAACCTACTTTGCTTGTAATCAAATTAATTTCTGTCAGACTCAGCAATTAAGGGTAAAAACCTAGAATTCATTTGATGCTAATTTTAAACATACTTCACTGCCCCCAGTTATAATTCAAAGTAATGAAAAATAAAAAAATCATTTTGGGAACAGTGTATTTATTAAGTGAACTGAATATTGGGAAAATTCTCACTTGGACAACCAGATCCGTCGAATCCGCATGTTGGAGTGTCAGGAGGCCACGTTTGACGATTACCAGCCCAATGAATTTTTACACCAGTGTCGTGGATCTTTTTGCTTTTCCCAGAGTAGTGAGCCACAACCTGAATCAATGTTTACCAAAATAAGTCAATGAAATTATGTCGGGAGGATTATAACAATTAACAATCAATGTGGTGAGTCCTAACAATCCCACAGTTGGTACTATAGTCAGTATATAAAATTACTTTGCTAGTGTCATGTACCTATGTAAAGCATGACGCCTTCTTAGATACCTAATAATGTAGGTACCACCTGCCACCCACATCTTTCAGACTTAAATTGCATGCTCAATCATCCACTAGCTGTCCAAGCTTTGGATTCATTCATTGTCAAAATTTTATATCAGTGTAGTGGATTTTGCACGTTAATTGACGTAAATTAAAAAACTATTTTCTAAAAAATTAGCATCGGTCTAAGTAATATTGTAATCATATTTAATAAAAATACACGGGTTAAAATTCCTAGAACAGTAAATTGAATTTGTAGTAAATTGGAAGAAAAGACTCGGCACGAGAACAAATTTTTGTGTTATGACAAATCAAAGCATTTGTCTGTTTATTCAAATGAATGTTACAGTTTCAATAAATTATGCACTATATTGACATAATTAAGCAAAGTGTATACCATGGAAGAATAGAAGAGTAGAATACACTTTGCCAGAAATTCAGGAATGCTTCCATGTGAAATAAAAGGATTTGTTGTATAACCCTGCACATTACAGTACCTTTAAGAGATTGGCAACCTAGAAAATAGCACTATCAAATCAACCGGGTGAGCCAGTGGTTATCCACTCACTCCTTGTTCCGTGTACCCACATTATTGTATTGGTGTTTTTGTTATAGCAGAATTCTCTGAATACGTAGCATGTTGTTAGATTCATTGAGACCTCTCGATGGCAAGTCCACCGAGAGATTTCCTACCTTAGACAGACACAGTAGACCGTGGAGGAGGCGAAATCAACTAACGAGATTTTAGCTCGACTGAACTCAAATCTTGCTAAACGTGAGATGAGCTATAGTATCATTGCACACGACGCACTATGCACTGCCTCGGGTTCACTAGTTGTGTAGAGATAATACTAATAATATATTATATCCTTATTTCGCATCCAAATGAAGTTTCTACCTTCATTCTCTTCCTACTCCTGCAACATTCTCTATTTATCCATTCGATTAAGTCAACATTATACCCGAGTAAATGATAAATACGTAACGTACAATAAATAATTTGTCTAATGCAGAGTAATAATGAACTTACATGAAAAGCTCCACTTTGTTGATCCATATCTAGCAAAGAATAGTCCGCATTACGATCTCCATTGTTATCAATGCTGACCTCCCCAGTGATTCCTAAAGTGGATTCAAATTACAAAAACAAATGTGGCAAACAAATTGGTTTTCTATTATGAACTGATGTCTGCAAAATGCAATTATTTTTAGCGCCATTTACTAGGTCATCATTACAAAAGGTAAAACTGAATCTGTAAAATAGTTTTCGTAGACAATACTCATGCTTTTATTATATTTCAAGAGTATATTGTCTTATGACTCTGTTACAAACCAGAAATTAGAAAAATAGAAAACTAATCAGGAATACAATGATAAACCTCTAGAAATAAAATTTGAGTGAAAGAATCATTAAAAGATGAAAAGTTCAAGAAATTCATTAAAAAAGGTACAAATGCACTCTTGTGATTGTGACTAGGTAGATTCTTAAGTGTTCTACAGCAATTTGCAATTCACTTCATGCAAAATTACAAGGCATATTTGGAATTACACTAGTTTGCAATAAATGTGGTGTTGTGCCATAAATACTAATCGTATCGCTAAACCATATTACAAGACATAAATATTTCCAATTTGAGGGAAAATTTCGGGTGTAATTTTGCGAGTGATAAACAAGGTGAGGTACATAAAGAAGGAGGAATCCCTCCGACAGAAACTTCTTGCAGTTACGTAAATAATGCACATCCCTATTATCCTGTCTTCTTAGAAGGGGAAATAAAGTGTAGAGCTTTAAATCTATCCACAACCAATACTGTTTTGCTTGCCGAAGGAAATAATGTCGGTATTTTATTGTGTTCCTGTTGCTGCTGTTACTTTTGTAATGAAAAGCTCTTTCAGCAATTCAACACTGTAGATTTACTTAGGAGACCATCGGTGTGGTGGTGGTGGCGTGGTGAAGAAAGTGCTACAAGGAACAAGTCTATACTGCAAACACCCGTGCTGTGCCCGGCCTACTTTTGTTGTTATGTTTGGAACACTGGATACAATGTTCCAAAGTAATATTGCGTACCTTGTGAATACTACACGATGTTCTGCCTTTTCCAGCCGAGTATTATGCAATGCAGCAGCTTCTCCGTAAAGATCTGTGTTACTTATTACTTGTTCTTCTCCTGCACTGGGAACCAGCAGGAGAAAGCGACATTCTACTAAGGCATTGCATTATTACGAGAATTACGACATAGGTATAGCTTGAAGTAAAATAGTAGACACAATAGTACGTAAAATAGTCTTCTGTGCTGCATTAGTTATTAAGTACTTATAGCTACTTTTATCATTTGACTTGACAAAAGTGTACTATTACAACTTCGGTAATACTCTGGAGAAAAAGGAATTTTACGAGGGTAAAACTACCAGCTCTCTCTTTTTCGTCTGCCTCTGACTGCTACACTTCCTTCTCTCTGAAAGATTTCAACCTAATTGAAGAAACTGAGAAAGCTGTCTGTATATTATTATACTTACGGAGTACATGAATAAGTTGTAGTTGAAAGGAACGGAGAAGATTAGGAGAAAATGAGTCACACAAAATACCATTTTGAATATATTTTTGTATTTTAAAGATTTTTACTACTAAATATGCTAATTATTTTGGCAATGGAAGGTTGTGAATTACCTGCAAAGGTTTTGCCCCACATTCTGCGAGTAATATCTGTGCCATTGGAGATGACTCCACCCGCAGCCAGAGTTTCGTTGAGAGCAGTGGAGTAGAGAAGCACAGCGTCGTAAAATGCCGTTACAAATGGATTAACCGGTTCTTCTCCGAAAATATAATTGAAATCTTTTTCCGCTTTTTCTTTGACGTTGCGGTCGAAAGCGTTGTACTCGGGACTGTCTGGGGGAGGTCGCACGGTGACAGTGAGAAGGGCTTCGTATGCACGTTGAGCTCGCTCATTGTTTTCAGCTGTGTCTGACTTGTTCAACCAAGGTTTATAGTCCTTCTTCAGACTGAATACATCCATGAGTCACACACAAGAACAAAACAAAGAGAAAACGATCTTTAAACAACAAACTCTCTCGCATCGTCGTCATTCTTCATTTCACTTACTTCATTAACTTGTCATTCATTTTCATTTCCTAACTCCTAACTCGTGAGTAACTCTTTTAGGTCTCTCTCAGCGACAAACACGCTAACTGCCTAATATTCAATATTATTTGTTGGTTCCACCAGCCTCAATGCATATCATCACTCTCTCTCTCTCTCGCCTCTCTTTCCAGTTATGTATGAACCCTGTCAAAATTGCTTTGTTACCACTCAGCCCATTCAACATTCTTCTGATGAGTGAATTAGTTATTTATGGCGACGACGAAAGTCGACGCTTCTCTATCTGTGGAAGTATAACAACACACACATTCAATCTTTATCGCCTGTGTTGATTTAAAGCATGTGTTTTGTCTACGTAAATTGTTCCAGTGATGATATTTCATTTCGGAGGCTTTCTACAAACCATATTTTACACTTGAGCTATAGACAAATAACCCTGTCATTCAATGCAATCAACCACAGTCATCTCGTAATGCACTCAAGTTAAACGGGTAGGAGAAAAAAAGAAAAATCTCACTTGGTAAACAGCTCCACGTTAAAAAACACGTATTCTCCACTGGAAACCATATTTAGTTCTTCAGCCGCTAACAGGATTTCACGAATTTTCGGAGGAGACGCACATAGAACAACGACTTTGCAACATAATCAAACAGTTATTTATTATTTTTTGAATTACAATGAATACAATGGTAAACTTATGTTGTTTTATTATGCAATGGCAATGTTGTAGTAGTCAATCCATGTTACATTCGTGTACGAACATATAGACGACGAAGTGTATTTTCCCAAACGTACTTTCACTTTTCATCTTATTACACAAACTAGTTTCATATAAATAGTTCTTATAGAATAATTTGTGATTAAGTTGCAATGTTTATCTAAACATATACGAAAAATATTTGCTGTTGAATTTTTCTACTTATTTGGAAGAGCAAGCGAGGAATGCTGTTGGAAGCAGTACATATTGACATATTTCTTTCTTTGTCGCATTAAATAAACATAGGTACAGACTTTTGTTTGATCAGCCAAAACAAACTGTATGTATATGCTACCTAAAAACCTACTTTTGATCTTGTAAAAAAAGTTTGCTTTCATTGTGTAACAGTGTACTGTGATGTGATGAGTAAAATTAGTAGTGTAAACATGTGTAACGCGTGCTATAAGCCATTCATTGTTAAGTAGCTCAAGCTACTTTATAACAATCACGTCTACGTCTGTCTGTCCGTCCGTCACCGCTATAACTCCCGAACGGATTAACACAATTCGTTCAAACTTCTCATATGTGATCTATGGGTCACAACAAAGGTCCTGTTTGTAAATGGGGTCAATCGGTCAACTCCTTCATGACCTCTGACATTTTAGAATAACTACTGTGTTAATATAGCCTCAACAATACACTGCATTTTAAATACTGTTAAATTAATTCTATTTATGTTTGGAAGTCAATACCGTCAAATTTGGAATTTGAAGACTACTAATGCTTAAAAATTTTGGGAAATGGGAATTGAGTTTTTGAAATATAATATACAGTCAGAGTAGTTACTCCGCTGCTATCTGACAACCCTTTGATGACTTACGTCATTACGTATTCTTGCGCTACTTTATTACAGCTTTGAATGGTTTGTTTGTATTCAATATAATAAGAGATACGCTCGGTAGCGTGGTCATAAATCATCCAACATTCAATGGTCTTTGCTTCTTTGAAAACCTTCTGTCAACTTGCTGTCAATATTTTGATAGTCGTACAAGCAATAGCCGCCTGTGAGAATATTGTGTGTGTGTGTGTAATATAATATTTACCTAACACGACTGTATGCAAATTGTGAAGTTACAAACAACGGTGACTTATAAATATCCTTGTCAAATAAATAGTCACCGTCCGTACAGTAATAATGATGAGACGAGAAGATACAGTAAATAATTCCATAGCAATGCAAATACACTAGAAGTATATATCTTGTATCTATCTATCTATACCATGTAATGAAAAAAGGCGAATTCGGATTCTTTCGATAAATAGAACGAGGTAAATTATGGTATATACTTTTTTGGTACTTTGTATTGATTTTTAGTAAATAACATGATTTGAATACAGAAAAAATAAAGATATAGAAAATTATCTTCGGAGAACACAAACTCTTTTTTATTTCAGAAAGTGCTTGTGGTATTATCACAGTGATACATCATAAAAACACATTCTATTCACATAATCGTAGCATTTGGCTTGCGGATATCCTTTTCCCAATCTATACAATACAGGCGTGACCATATATCAAAAAAACATTTCTAGTCGTTTCTACTCATCCTTGACTGATGCAGATTGTTAAAAATAAAAAGAATATTGAAATGGGTTGTTAACGGAGAACATATTGCGTAATTTTGCTGATGTAAAAAGGTTCAAACAAAATTGCAAGGTAACATAAACCCTTTAAAAAATCCTGTCTTTTTCAGTTAAGTATACATACACAAATAGTAGAACTTCTTTGTGTATTGTACTTCATTGTAGGTATAGAGTAGGTATTCCCATATATATAATTCTTCTCTTTGTACAAAGGCTTATGTGCTTCCTATTGTGTCAGAAGAATAGACGAGAAAAGTAGATGGAAATCGATGGAAAAGATCAGCATTATTGTAGCACACATCTTTCTGCCAGATTTACTAAATCTTACTAAATCAAACTGAAATTCTAAGTACTATCTGTATAACATGTGTTTATATTTTACGTATTCTCAATGTCAGTCACTCTTAAGTAGATAAAATTCTTTAGTGCAGATGTTTTATTAGATACTACTGACGATAAAACCAATTTAATATTAAATTTTTATAAAAATTTATCTTTTCAGAGATCCGTTATTGCAAAGTATAAATGGAAAATAGTCATGTTTCAAATGCTGCAGCTGGAGATTTTAGCTTAACATAATATTATATTCAAATTTATTGTGAGTACGAATTTAAGTTGTCACACATATAAATTACAAGTCTTTAATGTCAATAGAAAGAGAATAATAATTTTATCCCCTACAGGCACATTAAGGGGCGAAGTAATTAACACTTTTAGCTTGCAACTGATTATACCTAAGTTTTTAATGTTCTTATGCAGCTTTCCCCAAAGGTAACAACGCAATCATTTAACGTAGTATGTAATATTTAATCTGCTGGTAAAGCACAACTAAAGATTATTTAAAAATTCAAATAAAATAAAATATGTACTATTGTAGTATAATTTTTATTTAGGTTTAGTTGAGTTGTAAACGTAGAATCGACTCCTTGATCTTGTACAGGTCCACATACTTGTTTCTCGGGTGCTGCAACATTTTTGTCTATAACATCTAGTGGTTTATATTTGTGAGTCCCTCAGCTAAAGTTCCAAATCTCTGAGTATGCATGCAGCAGCTATTAAGGCATGTTTTATGATAATAGGTATTTGTAAGTATAATAACATGACTGCTTCCTCCGAGTCTGAGAATTTTCTGCTCATTCTCATTTAAATACATAAACGTAGAAAATTACAAGCGATGGTGGTATCAAAGTATCAGGAGCATTATATTACTATAAAATACAATTTAGTACTAATAAATATGTACAAACGTGAGCTAAAAGTTTGTAAGAGTGCAATCAGATAGAAGACGAATGGGAATGTAAGTCAATTTTTAAGTAGAATGCGCATACCAAGTGAACAGTAACACTTAGCAAGTGAAAACAAGACGACAGTGTGTGTAATGTGGAACGGGAAGTGCATGCATTTGACTCTGAAGTCGGAATGTTGTGCAAGAGTCTACTTATAGCAGTTATGTCTTAAGATTGTGTTTAAGGAAATGTAGATAGTAGGAAATTAGCATAAAGAGCTCACTTCTAGCTTTGGCAGCGATGTATTTAAGAAATTCGTGGAAATCGAGATCATCTTGAGTTTCATCAAAACTTCGATAGACGGGCGTGCTATTCAGAGCCGTATAGACAGTTCCTAAAGTGAAGTGACACAAGGAATGTCCTTTTCCAGATGCCACAGCAAAATTATGGTAGAACAAAGCGACGTGTCGCCAGCCAAACATTGCAAGTATTTCTGAAAACGCTTCTCCGACCAAACTGTAGGAGCCAGCAAGTCTTGTCAAAGTTGGATATTGTCCAGCCTTGTGACGAAATGCATCAGCTTGAGCTCCTGGAGTAAGAACGGGAATATCCCAGTATCCCGCATACCTTGCTACCGGCGCTATCACGTAGTCACACATTGGCCCCAAGAAAACATCTGCATATTAATCGTAACCGTAAGCACTTCGCATTTTGTCTTTAGCATGCACACATTCACCATTTATTTTCTCAGCTTTAAATAAATTGTTTTCCCACACGTCTGACATGTTATTTCCCCCTTCATCTACACAACCGATGTAACAGTCACTTGTCTCAATCACTTTCAAATCCAAGTAGCGACAATAACAAGGTACTACCCATGAACGTAAGTTTGATTATCTATTTTCCCCGAAAACATTTTATTTAGACAAAAACCCCATCCACAATAAGAATTTTCTAAACGTTACAGTACAAACGCCACAATGTTTTCTTTGTCCACTAATAACGCAACGACGCTAAGGCAATTTCTTCACCTAAAATGGAAAGTTTGTTTCTGTATCAAGTTTTGGATGCAGTCAAGACGGTCGTCGACCTCAACCTTAGTTTTTTCCTGCTTTTTGGTACATGACATACGACTTTATGTCCCTTTCGTCTGTTTGGCTCTGCTCTTTTGATAACCGTACAACAAGATCAATAAAAAAGTCAAGCTTGTTTACTAGCGATTAAATTACAAGATAGAAAACTCGTGGAATATCCTGCACTCTAACTTGTTTGTGTACACAAATTGTGTATAGACTTGCCCCTAGATAAGCAAAGATATTATTGACTTTCCAATGTGAAGATAAAGATACAGAATCCAGACACTCTCCGCTTTCCTCCGTGATGAGAAAACCTGAATTGAGAGATAAAATCGTTACTAAAGTTGATATTCTAGAGCAAGTAAATTAAAAGGGAATCGAGCAGAACCTCGGTTTCTGACTGTACACAAATTCGATTTGGAAAACTGCCTTTTATTTTCACTTAAGAAAGCCACTGCAATTCCTACATAATGTCCTTTATGCAATAACACTAACTCTTTCACCTTTGCCAGAAATTGCAACACTACACTAATGTCGAGCAAATTTAGAGCAAAGGTATTTTCACTGCGGAGTATTTATTATAGGTATGCGGGAACATAATATTTTACGGTTGTAAATTGCAGGTAGAACCTTCTTGTGTAAATAAATTGTTATTGTGATACAGATTTTCATCCGAGCACAATGTCAGTATTTCTTTGTTGACTTGCCTGTTCTACGTATTACAATCCAATATCTTCAATCATAATACCTACCTAGTAATAAATGTAAGTACAGTATGTGGTATGTTGTCTTATTTACTGAAGTCAACTTCTACCTGGACAAATCATATACTAGACGAGGTGGTATTATTTTCATTGGAAGTATGTAGCAGCGTTACTATTTTCCTTGGATTTTATACAATAGTTCAAATTTAATCTCTGCCTGCTAAGATTATTAAGTAAGAAAAGAAGATGTTTTGTTTGAATGACAAATTTGTAATTAAAAGGAAGGGCAACTAAAGACAGTGTTATAAAATACATGTTAATTACACACAGTAAGTAAATAGGCCTTCACGAACAATATAATTCTATTTATGCCTTAGAAAAATATGAAATAATGGGAGTTAGTGTTCTTCCATACAGGTATGTTAGAAGTATGTAATTTGCAACATAACGAAGGACCACGAGTGCCGACATAATAAATTTGCATTGATTGTAAGAGTCTGTTCATTAATTTGGACGCTCTGGTCGCTTTTATAAAGGTTCATTAATGCTACTCCTGGAACTAAGAAAAGATTATCATATGATTTATGGCTGGAAATTGAGAACAGGATGCTAACATTGTCTTCTACTTCTGTAACCCATAACGTTATGAAGATATCTGCAGGAAGGAGAACAAAGGAAGCTTTGCACCCGTTTATTCGCCATAATAAATGCATCTATTGTTCCAGAACTAGAATCTATCTACATTTACGTGTGTACACTTCTTATGGTTGTGTCTCTGTGTCTGCCAGCTTTTGTATTTCTCTCGATGTATCTCTCTTACATCCTCCGCTCTCTACAAAATTCAAAATGCGGAACTAATGGGGTGTGCCAAATTAAAACCTAGTTTTCCCGACCAAAACTGACTACAATGGAATTTTGATCCTATGATAGTTATCTACTGCGCTTTCAGCTCATTGCAGACACAGATCGTAAATCATCCTTCCGATCCAAAATTACCTCTGCGTAGCCTATCCGAAATCATGGCAGAAAATGAGAATGTAAGTATGAAGTATAGTTCCCGTGCCGTAAATCATCCACAATCGTGCTATATCAATAGCTTTGTGAAAAGAAACAGTCTCATCCAAAACAATTCTATATCCACCCAGTCTTTTATTTCTTGATAGTGTGAGCGCCCAATTTGTCTGCCCCTAAGTGGTCATGGGAATGTTTTTTCCACAAGACTTTATCTACTTTCTACTTTACTCCTCTTAGGTATCAATACCCACTACAAATTATTGTAACAGAAGATGCTATTACACAAGCACTGACTTATTGGCTATGCCTACCTCACTCCAACTCCAACTGTTACACTCACTACCGGGTTCAAAAGCAAAATGGACGAAAATTGTAGTCTTTTCCGTAAAAGAACCATTTGGGAGTTTTTTCTTTCTCTGATGGCAATTTACTGAATACAAATAGTAGGAGTAAACGGAGCTAAGGCAAAGTAAAGTGAGGGCAGGATATTTATTACTCTGCCTAATGTCTATCTACCTATACGCAGACTTACTTGCTCACTTACCTATCAATACATAAAGCATCTTCTCTGGCTTAGTAAATTTTCCCTTATGTATACTTCTGCAACTGTAGCCTATAGCGCCCAATATGGTTTATGCAGCTGACAACAGAAATGTTGGAGAAAATAGGTAATCAACCTTAAATCACTTATTATGGGTTAGAGCGTGTTAGTTAGCCAAACCACGTCTGGAGTGGGATATCTTAATCTTAAGACAAAGAAAGTAATGTTATTACGGGGCAAGTACATTTGGAGAATGATATAATATTAGCAGAAGTACAAAGGAGATGAGACTTTGAAGTTGGGTGGTTTGGTTGTGTGGAGAATTGTGTTGGGGAGATGTTGAGCACAAACCTGCTGTTTTGTTAATGTAGTACTCAAAAGCAGCAAGCGGTCCATACGTAGAGGAGCATTTAGTGTCTCTGTACGTGACTTCAATGGTCCATTGAGGAAGGAGACTTCGAACCCTCTCGCTGGTAACTGCCATCGTGACAGGCGGCATGATCTTTTGCACCGAGTACTGATAAGTTGGATCTTGCGGAGCGAGAACACCAATCCGCACAACATGGTCGTCCCGACGTTTCAGCGGCCGCATCGGTTCTTGCACTTGAAAAGAGGACGAGGAGGACGATAATGGAGAAGTGGAAAAAAGTTGGGTTGACTGACTGCTGGACGATTCATTTCCTGTCCAATTCAACGAGTCCACGCTGCTTTTGAACAGGTTGTTCTCACCATGAACAAGAATTGAGAGCAAAAAGACCAGTTGGAGATTCATCCTGACTTTCCTCAGATCTCCCGATGAATTCCCGCAGCTCCTCTTCCAGTCTCTCTTCTCCGCTACCACTGCAACGCTCCTACTGCTCCTCCGGTTATTTCACTTGACACTTGAGCAACACCAGCTGACAGAAACGTCTTCTATGAAATTATCCCACTTTCTACACCGAAACTCCGACCTACCCCGACTACCACTCCTGCCACTCATACAAATAGATATACATCGTGTCTAGCGTGTCCCACAACACTCTCCTCGTCTAACTTCTGCTCATCTCAAATCTCACCCAATATTCTTAATGCTTTCTCCTCTAGTAATAATGTTAGTTCCACACTAGGAGTTGTACACTTGTACTTCTAGACTTTTTGCTTTTTCCAAAGATATGTTCAAAGATATTTAGCAGGATTTAGATGCAGTAAAATCCGTTGTTTGGAGGCGAAGTCAGTGTAATTCACTTTACTTTGATGCCACAACTCACAGAAACTCTTGTCGAATAATACGATACGACGCTTTGGTATGTAATAGTACTAATGTTCCGTTGTTTCGCGACACAATGCAGGTTTATGTACAATATACAAATAAGAAATCCGTCAGTCGAGTCAGTATAGGAATAAGAGTGTTTCCAACCTTTGTTAATCCACTCAAAATAAGACAATGCAATCGCGTAGCGTTTACAACAGTCATAAGTTGTCACAAAACACAAAGTTCATTGCGTACATAAAACTGACTGCGAGGATAGAAATAGCTGGGGCACTTAAGTATTACTAAGTCGGCAGATTGGTGTGGAGATGTTGACGTTTTCCTTTTTCATGTCTCAACCATCCAAAACCGTGTCTCTCTCTCTCTCACCCGCTCCTGTCATGACTAATCTTCATGATGGACGCTCTCTGGCTCTCTTTTCTTGGAAAGCAATCACAAAACACCGAAATCCTCGTCCGTTTATTCCCTGTTAATGACACACGAATGCAAGACAGTGAGTGCGCGCCTCCTACGCTCACTTAATCCATAGAGGGATCAGGGACGTCAACTCTACATAAGAAATGGCTTTACCCAGCATACATCTAAATTTTAATAAGCTTACTATTTTCAGCCAGAACACTTTTCAAATTAAAAATCCGTTATCGGGATTTTATATTCGGTGTTCGTCAAAAAAATACATTAAGTATTCTTCATGCAAACATGCTTATACACTCTAAATGTACCCAATGCGTTTTTACTGCAAAAGTATGCGCTCCAATCAATTTTAATATTCTGAAAGATATCTTTCCCAAAAGCGTTCTAAATTTGTGGTGGTAATAAAAGCAAGAAAAGGGTTCACAGTCAATATGGAAGATAATTAGAGCAGCAATTAAATATTGAATTTTAATTCCCAGTTTATTATTACCCCTTGCCACTTGTGTCCTTCAGTATTTACTTCATTACTAATATCAGAAGAAAAGTAAAGATTTGAGTAGACTTATTGTTGGTGTTAGCAGATAATAAAAAACGGAGAGTACCAACGACATCGTTATGTCCGAATTTATACGGGTCGCATTTTTAGTGGTGATTTCCGCAATTGTTTAGGTAAGCATAATATTTTTCTTTGGAAACAATAAAGCAATGTCTGTCTCTTTCAATGCTACATGAAACACTGAAACGTTTGGATAAATGTTGCTCATAAAATTTTTACTAGTTCTTCGTGATGCTAGAATTCCTTCTCTGTGAGTCAAACGGTCTCCCTTGCACTTTGCACATACACGCTTTTATTATAGCCAAAGAAATAAGAGAAATATACCACATATATTGCAGAATGCATTAATATTGCTATATAGTATATATTGAAACAAATTTAATGTTAAGGAAACTGTCAATATGCTGTTTGTTAGTGAGCAATAGACTCTTTATGCTACAGTTATTTGAAACGCCTAAAGAAATAGCCGATGTGTAAATCGTCAAAATGGAAATAAACCCTTTCATATTGAACAATTTTGGGGGAGGATTGAAACAAATGCTGAAAAATAAAGACTTTCAAAGAACTGAATACGGGTTGGCTGACTAAGCAAGTTATTCATTATGTGCATTTCATAATGTATCTTAAAATTGAAGGCAATACACGGATGACTTTATTTGGGTGAGCGTGCAAACGTCGACTGGTTAGCTAAATTAGTGTCTGGCTGTTTACAATAATGGGGAAATATTGTAAAATAAGATTGTAGGGTAAAAGTAAAGCGGAGAACTCTTAAAAACGTTCAGTTTAGTAGACAGTTTTTTAAAGAGACAGAAGCAGTGCATCGTCGGCATGTACTAAAGTATAAAACGTTGTTCAATTCTCAATTCCGACAACCTGACTACGTTGGCCACGAACTCATGCCAGCTCATTAATCTTTTCTTGTCTCATTCAGGCAGAGAATTTCCCTGACACATGCTTTCCGCTCTTAATAAAATTTCCTGTACCGATTTATTTATGATGACGTATATCCATAGTCAACAACCACCAGTATACTTTTTAAAGATTCGCCATGAGTGCCTTGAGACTAAGAAATTAGAAAGCACGTAGGTAATATGAATGACTTTATATGAATTTATGGAACATCGCTATTTGCATTACCAACTTTAAACCTAATTTGTTCAAGCTGAAAAAATCCTCGTATAAGGCTTTTCTTTCGTTTAGTGAGTGTTATAATATAAGTGTTTTGTACCATCGCTCAAGATTATTAATTTACTTTTTCATTCCGTTTTTCCACCGTCGTATAGACTTCCACTTTTGCCTCTTAAGTGTTCGCAATACATCAGAAGAAATTTTATTTTATATATATCGCCGGCCTAACTTGGAAACAAGGCATCTCATTTGCCTACTTTCTGGAAAACAAGACATCTCATTTGCCTACTTTCTGGAAAACA